>JAQGCS010000593.1:0-20400 GCA_034702105.1 Fuscozetes fuscipes
ATTTTCTCATAAATTTTTTAAAATAATATTTTTGGTTACCATGCTAAAAACTATTAGATACATGGGTCTTTCATATGCTTTTTACAGAATCAAAATATCTTGAATAGTTTTTGCGTAAAATATCCAAAAGTATGACAGAAATTGTCATCAATTTGTCTGATTCAGAAGACACGTCACTTGTCACGTTGTTTAAAACGACCGGTCATTATATAAAATCACTTATAAGGGACGTCCCTTATAAGTAGTTCGGGAAAAGAGTGTCCCTTATATCTAGTTATAAGGGTCATAGCAACCGAGGTAAAGTGCTAAAAATGGCCAGACTACTTATAAGGGACGTCCCTTATAGGTCACTCATTACGGTAATTAAACTTGTTGTTAAAGGTTCTGTTTGTGGTAACGATACTGTTATACATCTGACTGGTCAGTCATTTTAATTTTGCTCGATTTACTCGTTCTGATATTTGATTTTAAATAGTTGATAGCCTTCCGTTTGGTGGAGTGGGGGCATCTGGAATGGGCAGATATCATGGCAAGTTTTCATTTCAAACGTTTTCTAACGCGAAGGCAGTCCTCATTCGCGATTTCAATCCTGCGTTGGAAGCGATCGGAGGGTAGGTTTACCTCAAATTTTGCAAAATGTTTAAAATTGGTTTAATCTTTTCAGACGCCGTTATCCGCCCTATACTCTCAGCAAGGTTAAATTCATGAATACTCTTCTCCAGAAGAGAACAGACTATACTCCAAAGTATTGGTCTCAATATTTGATGTTCGCTCTTGGAATCATATCAGTTCTGAGTATCCAGGCCTGGATTAATTAATTAATATTTTTTATTAACATTCGATTTGTTTTTCTTTATTAAAACTCTAATATTTTTTTAAATTCTTCGATTCATTTGAATGTTTACATAATTAAATGGTACCAAAATGGTGGACATTATGACCTATACACTATTTGGATCTAAGTTTACAAGTCTGTTTTAACGAATGCGAAAATCGTTAGAATTTGTTTTTTTCTTTTAAAAAGGAAATTCTGACTCAACAACAAAATATTTGATTATTATATTTGATTATACTTATTAATGGCGAGTTGCATCATCCTAGCAATTTCAAACTTGTATAAACTTGTATTGCTTCAAGGAACGTGCATTGAAAGCTCTATTATTGAAATTTAGTAGACTCTTGTAAAAGGTTCAAATTACATATAAGTAGGGATAAAGATTACAGCTAAATTTTCAAATCGCTGTAAGCTTTAGGCTAAAACTTTTAGACCAGGGGTGGCCAAAGGGGGATCGAGGGGTTTATGCCCCTAGAATCAAAAAATTGCCTTTATTCCCCTAGAATTTTTCAAAAATTTAGCATTACAGGTATACCCCCTCGTCGGCTAATTTTTATCTTACTCACCCCTTTTTATGTTTTTCACCAAGCGAAGCGAAGCTACAAATTCAAAAAAAATCATCCCTAGATTCCTCTAAGAATTTACTGAAAAATCACCCATAGAGCTCCCATCGACCTCAGCCACCCCTGTTTTATACTAAATCTTCAAAAAAGGCTAAAACTTCAAATTTTATTTTATGCAGATGACATTTCAGGCTTTTACTTTCTACTTTTACTCTTTATTTTCATTTAAGTAAAATTTAAATTTATATTTATCGCAGCTTCGCTGATATATTTTCGAAAAATACTGCTTGAATAAGAAATTTTAAAGACATTTCATTATAAGAATGGCAAAAACGTACAGAAACTTTTTGTTCAAGCAATAAGCTTTTCAATGCATTAGCTTAGTACAAAGGTTTAGGATTGTACTTCTGTTGGTTATTCGTTTGTACGTTTTTGCCATTCTTATAATGAAATGTCTTTAACAATTATTTGTTTATTTTCAAAATATGGGCTCAAATTTTCAAACAATGCACAAAAAATTATGCATCAGATGGCGCTACAGCCTGAAGATTTAGGGGCGCGTAAGCTTACGCACTAATAACCCTAACCCTAACTCTATCTTATGTGTTAAATAGAAAGTGGAGTCTATTTTCTAACCAATAGACTTATCTGTTTCTGAAATGTCTGTTCATATACATCAAACTAAAAATTGGTGTACATGTTCATTTCAAAAATTATATTCAAATCTAGTAATGGTTTCGAAATTAGTAACAAAGTTATATTTTTCTTATATGATTGCCCTGTCCACTTTCTATTTAACACAAACGATACATATAAGTAAAGTTTTGAACAAAAATGAATCAAGCATGTGAATCCGGAATTTGAAAAAGGGCACATGGCTGTGTAAGTCATATATCTTAAAAGGTATCAAATACTTAGGCACTCATTCATCAAGCACAATTAAACTATTTGACAATTATTGCACTTATTTTGGCGCTTATTTTTGGTCATTGTTTGTGTAGTGATTGTATTTGTATTTATCTGTTTTGATTTGTATTTATTTGTTTATTTATTCATTTGATTCAATCTGTGCGCATCTCAATGTGCCCTTTTTCAAATCCCGGATTCATGTATTAATTGATATAAATATATGCGTTCATTTATGATTCATATTTGCTTGTTCATTTTTGCAATCACAAAATGATTAAAATTTTGATCAGGGATGCCATTAGGGTAAACCTCTTACTCCCTCCTAGAGTCGAAAATTTTGGGTTTACCACCTCCCCTAGAACTTTGAAAAATTTAACATTAGAGGTATACCCCCCCCCCCCCGCCGAGCGAAACGAGGCGGCTTGTATTTTACCTTACTCCCCTTTGTGTTTTTTCAATTTTTGGCGAAAAACCACCCCCTATACCCCCTCCTAGAGCCGCCGAGCTTGGGAATTTTGATCTATTATATTAATCATGAGTAATAGCAAGGTTAAGTTCTAAATCGATTGATTTGTGGATTCGCCGAAACTATGGAAGCGATTAAACCATTAAATGGAAACAAAAAGCGATTAATTGTATGATTTTATTGACGATCATATTTACAAAAAGTTTTTCTTAAGTTTGAGTCAATAGAAACTTATTTTACAATACATTGAAACAAATTTATTAAATATTAATCAAAATGTATATAAACTCGATATTCAATTAATTAGAATTCATTTAATTTAGTTTTAAACAAAACTTTAGTGAAATTCAATTAATTAATGTCTGAGCGGTTGATATGAAAACACGAAAATAGTTTCGTAAAGTTTTCAAATTTTGCAAAAATATCACAAATATTTCCAAATATAGTTCGCAATCAATAATAACGACGAAAATCTTCATTCAATGAACACAAACGAAGAGTTAAATCACATTTGAATTGGAGTTCACTTTCGAACAATTGTTTGATTAGAATTCATAACTATTTGACACTAAAGACAGTTAACAGTCACTACTGAGGTGTCGGTTCTTTGAGGGCAAACAATTCAAATTGAGATTATTAAGACTATTGGCCATCAAATACTGTTGTCTCAACTGTCCGTTAATTATCTGATTGTTGTGATCACACAATTGGTGGTCATTTAATGTGCAACAAATCACTTGATTATTGCCGTTCAGGAGAGCGACTGTCGGCTGACTCGAAGGCGACAAATGATTCGAACAAATAATTGTCGTCTTATTTGAAGTGTTGTCCTTAACTATTGCCGGCAAATGTGAGCCTAATATTAAAAGAAGCATGATTAATCAAATCTTTGTCAACTCTTTATTGAAGACAAACCTGTATTCATCGGTCCCTGAATGTGAAAGTTGTGTCCTCTCGGAGAGGATGTCGGACACGAGATTAGAGGTCTATTATCTGAATTACGCGAAGAATCACTAAGAGTTCGGACGTGTTGTCCGTCGAGTGAGCGCTGAATCGCAGGCAGTAATAGTTTGGCGACATATGGGTCCTCATCGATGCACTCATATATGTGTTCAATAAAGTTTGGCGAATGGGACGACATATGTCCCGCGCGGAGGGAGTATATGTCGCGACACGAGTTTTTGTGACTTCGGTTTTGTTGTAGTCGTTTACAGCCGTAATCACTCGAGTCGTCCGTTAAGTAATATTTTTGAGTTCTGCGCGTTTTAGGACTTTCAGTGGTGAGTCCTGTAAGTGCTGCCAAATTGACTCCATTGATAGGGGCAGTCGTAACGCCAATGAGGGGCTCATTATTGACATTATTAGTCACCGGAAATACGTTTACGAGCGATGAGTCCTTTGGAACTGAAGTCGAATTATTCATATAAAGACTGGATCTGTGTTCGGGAGTCAACGACGAGGAGGGCATCTGTTCTCTCGATGTGTCTACAGATTTGGATGGCGTAGACTCCAGACATATGGGCTTCAAATTGATTGCGGCAAACAGTTTGTGATATTCTGTTCTAACTTTTTCATTGTACAGACAATTGAATACAAAGATAAACAATCCCTGCAATGAATTGGTTATTGTGAACAAATACGCCATAAACAGGGATTCACTCGATATATATAAGAGACCAAAACTCCAGGTAATTCCTAATAGAAATACCAGCGCTAATGAGCCGCGAATCCAAATCCTAAATAAAACAAAATTTAATTAATTAACTGAAATCAGAGAAGAAATAAATGAAAAGAAAGTGAGAAACAAAATCTTACTTAAAATTAGATCGTTTCAAATCAGACACATTTTCACCACTTTTTGGCGCAAATTAGAAGAGAGTCGAGAATAGAGTGAAAAAGAAAATTTAAAAATGGGTTAATTAAGGCTTTCACCAGAATTTGAAGTGTTTTTCAATAGAATTAGAACAGGGACAATTTTAGATAAATGAGTACAACTTACTTAATATTAGTCAATTTTGTCTGTTCTTTAGTCTTATTGGATGAGATGTGAGGAATGTGTCGACACATAGTTGTCATCGCAATCGAAAGGAATATAATGTTAGCCATAAGTATGGCGATGACGGGTCCGACAAACGCCCAAATGAAGTAATTGTCTGATCGAAGCCAACAGTATTTAGACGTTCCATAAGAGAGAGGATCAATGATTGCCGATATAATCACAAGAATGGCGGGCACTCCATACGACAGCAGATAATACCAATTTATTCTAGACTTTTGGTGATCAAAGACTTCAATTAACATTACGTAGAGTTGAAAGCCTTCAAAAAACATCCATAAAAATGAGGCCAAAAAGAAGTAATGCAAAGCACAGGCTATTAAACCACAGATTAGTTTAACTTTGGTCTCATTTATTCCTATAATTTGAAAGAATCGGTTAATTTTCTGAATTGAATTCATGACAATTAGAAACTGACCCAAAATGAAGACCAATTCAGCGATTATGAGACAGAGGCACAAATTGGTGTGAATTGTGGTCCGAACACCTCTTAAGCTTCTAAACAATTGAAAATATTTTATGTGAAAATCGATTTGAATTAATGATTAACTGAAAACTCTGACAAACATTTCATACCTGAATGAGACTAATGTAATGAAAGTGAGGGAAAGGCAAACGATAGAAACTGTGCAACCGATTAGTGTTATGACACGCAATGCCAACTCATTTCCAGACGAGATCTGACATTAAATTAATTGATAAAAAATAAATTAAATATCGATCGAGAGATAAGTCAAACGAATGATAAATCGATAATTACTTCGATATTATTGACGTCCATAAGAATCGCGAAATTCGTCAAATGATTGCATTTACAAGTGGTGTGCGTTTCGTTAGAATGCACTGTTTGACAGCCCTGGTCTGACCAGTCTCTTCGGTCTATGTCCCAGAAGACACACTTAGCGTTTGTCATATTCTCTGTGACCAAATGTTTGAGTGTGAACTCTATTGGTTCACTCAAAGGGGTGTATCTCTCCCGATTCAATAGAATTCCTATTACTTCTGAGTTTATTACTCGGGTGACGTTTAGAGGAGTCAAAGCGCCGTCCGATCGCATCATAACCGGGTAGTGATCGCTGTTTTCGAATTCGGGTTTCAAGAGATTCGCTAACTTTTTGTACATAAGAAATACAACTTTCACTAAACCAGAGACTGAAGAATATTCTAATAGTGTTTGTGGCGGCAAATAAATCCTATTCGAATGAAGGGTCACTCCATTCGGTACTTCTTCCGAGGATTCAACGATTGGCGGTAAATGCAGGCCAGCATTAGTCACAGAAGCTATCGAACGGATGTGAACCGAAACAACTGAAATAAATAAAAAAGGTTTAAATCAATCAATAAATAGTTAACTAGCTAAAGAAGGTTTACTCACAAATATTGCGATGGGCGCGGATATAGTCGCTCGATTGCTGCTTAGTTTCGGCTAAAAGTAAAGCCATTCTCTCCAATCCATTTAACATTGAATTAACAGCAGATCTCTGGTCATTAAAAGATAATTCACTCCAAGATTCCATTTGATTGTCATCTAATAAATTGCTGACAACGTCTTGAATCGACTGTTCAAAGAATAAAATGTCAAAATTGAATCATTCAATTGAAAGAACGTTTAAAACATACGGTCAGCAACTCTTTGACGACATGGGAACGTCTTTGTTGGTCGTCGTGCGAATCATAGAGAGCTCCTTCCATTCTGGACACCAGTTGATTGATGATATCAGTAGCTCTAAACAGATCTCCACCGAAAAGTATCTTTTCTTTACAGCTTTTGGCCAATTCGTCGGCCAAAGAGACCACAGACTCGGCTCCAGAATTGATTCGGGTTTCCAAATGAGTGATCCAAAGAGAGGAACAGTCAGACATATCAGGCATGACAGGCGACCAGTGAGGGCTTCCATTATAATAAATACAAGCCCATCTAGCAACACCTTTGGCACCGCCAGGACAGGACTGGTTAGAAACATGACCAGCGAGAGTCCAGTTCCAGTAGAGACCTCTCGCGAGATTAGGTATGCAGTGGTCAATACTAAGATCCGCTAATCTTTGATTGTTTTCGTGCAAAACCACATTATTTTCATTATTCGAATTACTTTCGATTTGAAGATTTGTATCGAAGTTATTGTTATGTTTATTGGTATTAATTGAATCGAAATCCGACTCTTTATTAATCCATTTGGGTTCAGATGTGGACGAGTAGTACTGATGGGCACTATTTTCGTTATGATTGGTATCACTACCACTACTGACAATCGTTTTGTCATTATCTGAGTTAATAACTGGCGTTTCATTATCTGAAATCAGTGGCGGATTAATTGGTGGCGGAATGTCGTTCTCATTAAGTCGAGGATAGCTATCAATTGGCTCTGAGTTCTCATTAGTCTGGATGGTCTTCCTGGAGACGACACTTTCCGTATCACTGACTTCTGTTTGTTTAGAATCCACATCGATGGCGGGGAACGGTATAAGAGGTGAAGGATTATATGATTCCGGAAATATAATTCTCGGATTAGGCGATGAACCGGAGTTCTCATAATTGCGATCATTGGTCGTCTCATACGGTGGTATCAACGGATTGATCGGATTCTTAAGCGAATGGTTATTACGGGGAGTGGTATACGAGAGCTGCGGATAATCTAAATGCAGACAAACAACAGAAAAAGAATTAATGATTTAATTCAAAACTAATTAATTGAAGTTCGAGCCAATGACCGAACGACACATACCAGGCATACACTGGTAGTGAGCCTCCAAATATTTGAGAGTTCCTAAACAGGGGTCGCCGAACACACTGGAGGAAGCGGGCAGTTTGCACGACCTCTTCATTCCACAACTGTTTGGATGGAAATGTGTTGGAATTAGAGTTAAAACATTCAAAGATTGCGTTTTCATTGAATGTAAAAAATAAATCAATTTTTGCTTTCAATGAAACGATGCATTCATTTAAAGATAAGAGACGATCTTAATGATCAAGTTCAATTAAGCTGAGCAACTGTGCAAACAAGTATGACATACCTTTCCTGCATAACCCGAAATGATCGGTGAGACATGCAGTCGACACTCCACTCGACATTTCCATTATCATTGCAAACAGATATCGAGAATCTGCCAAAATTTGCTCGAATGAGGTTTATATGAGTGCCCTCTTCGCAGATGATCTCCAACGACGAACCCTCGCACGCATATAAAGTCCGATATCGAGGCGGACGGGTATCGACTGAAAGTTTATCAAAAAAAAAATTCAATTAAATGATAAGCAATTATTGGGATTTTATCAAGTTCACTTCAATCACTTGTCAATAAAATGATAAAAACAATTAAGTTTTGGAAAAGTTGAATGTGTTTGCAATGAAAGTCAAATTCATGTCTACTCAGAAGAATAAAGAGTATTAGCGATGAGTTAATACCGAACTAATGATAATCAATGGTGATTATGATGACACACAGATAAGGAACAGTAGGCATATGATGGGTCTCAGCATAAATCTGGTCAGTTGGGTGTACTCTCCGTCAGCAATGTCTGAAGTAGTGTTGCAGTGGTTTACAAATGTGAGTATTGATTGTTAACAACACAACACAATAGTGACTAATAAAAGAAAGCATTAATTCTATAACAAATTGAATTGAATCTAATCTATTAGATCTGTTCCAACCATTCTATTCTGCGCTGTGTGTCAGTTCATACAATCAAACAAACGCTCAATTGGGAGACTAGTGCTCGGCTGACAATCAATACTATCCATCAATCAGTTCCTAACACAACAAATACAACATTTTTTTTGTTCGATTGACTGAAACCCAGGTTTGAATCAAACGATAATTGTTTCGTCGGAATCCGTCAAATGATTCTAAAGATAAGAACTTTTTTTAAGGACAACTAATGGTGAGTATGAAAACTGTGCACAACCTTATCGTTAATCTCCTCATTAAAAACAAGTGCTGTCATCACAGATGAGAAGTATATGGGAATAGACTTAAACATTGATTGAATCGACAATTCGATAGAATTTCAATTTAGAAACGAAACCAAATCAAAGAGCGTTCACTCATTCAAACCATATTTAATTAATTTCTTTTTTTTTAATTTGGATCAAAATGTTTGATAAATGTGAGAGGAATTAAAATTAAGCCAAAAGATAAGTCAATTAAAGTAAAGCCAATTAAAGTGAAGTCAATCAGAAGTTTGAGTCGAGTTTTTTCCAACAAAATTCACTTCAAATTCAGTTCACATTAAAAGAAGACATTGAAAGCTCTCAAAGTTGTGACGCTTTCCAAAGACTTTCTTTGATAGAAGTTTTCAAATATAAAAAGTATATAAAATAACTATAAGTTCGTAATGAGAGGTCCAAAAGGGGGACGATTTGAGGGGTGAATAAGAAAAGGAACTGACAGTAAAAGAGAGCAAAATAAAAGATTTCGTGATTTGCAAACAAAATATGAATTCAAAGACTGAGGACTCAAATCAATAGAAAAGAAGAGGAGAAGAGTCTGTTTTGTGTTCACTTCATTTCATTTCATTCTTATTTGATATCAAAAAGTGAAATCTCTTGAGCCGAGCGGCACAACCATCCAAATTGATGGCTAATTGGCGATCGCATCTGCAATCAAATTGAAGAGAAGGCTCTCAAAAGACTGAATAATGCCATTGAATCGCACCAACACTTACCAAAACACAACAGTTTTTTTGTTATATTTTTCAATGAAAAATCTGAATATCAATTGTAATACTTAGTGGTCAGACACTTCTCTTTCATTAAATTGAAGAGTAGAAAACCCGTCGATGTTTGGCACCTCAACCGACCCCCTCCTCTCCCCTCACTTTACTATTCAATAACAAAAACGGATAAAATATGAAAATTCAATTCCTTTGCAAATATCGATTCAAAGAACAAGTTATGAGAATTTCAAACCTCAAAAACAACGAATAATATTGAATACGAAAGATATGCAAAAACAAAGAAATGATTCATTCTTTGGAGCGAAAAACTATTTTCAATGCAATAAATATCGATTTTTCGAGGAAAATAAATTCCTGTCGTCTCTTATAATTGATTTCGGAATCTTCTTCAGAAGTATTGCTATTAATTGATTTTGCGAATCAACTAATTGTATATTTGGATCACATTTCTCATCGCAGAAGTTGTCAAAACATTTTTGAGTGTAAATAGAGATTAAATGACACGTTTGACAGCAAAACAACTTTATAGACACTTACAACTCATTATTAGAGTGTCACCCAAAATGACCTCAACCTTAAAGGTCTTTTGCAGATCTTATTTTGAAAGTGATGCAGAAAAATGTCTGCACACAATGAGGACTAACACAAATACTCTGTTATTATCGACGGCCAAAACTCTACAATTTTCGGATACCATTAGAACCAGAGGATGAGCTCAGGAAAGCGATGAACAGAGGGGTCGGAATGGTTTTGAAATATATATCTTTGATATTACAGGTATACATAATACCTATGGAATGGTGCGAAAGTACAGGATATGCCCAAACGGAAAGGTATTGCAAAATATAGTCGAAAGTCAACAAAAAAGTGGTTTATATTATAGCAGAGAAAATGATTAAATTGATGGGACCTGCAATTAGACTGTCATTCATTGTGTTACAGATGGACGATAATGGCTTTCCATACCAGACATTGCAGACAATGAACTGCCAATGAATCAAATGCTGGCCTCAAAAACTTCTGCTTTCTATTTAGCATTTAATCAGCACTTCTTTCACTTGAATTCATATTTTTTTAATAATAAAAATTAAGTTCATTAATAAGTATGATCTCTCTCTCTCTCTCTCTCTCTCTCTCTCTCTCTCTCTCTCTCTCCCTTCCCTTCCCTTCCCTTCCCCTAGTCGTTGCATTAATTTAAGAGATATTCCAATTGACTAAACAAAGACTACAATTATTTGGAAGCGTTGATAATATCTGTGGAAAACAAAGAGATGGAAACTTTAGTAGTTGTTGGAGAGTCACAGGAATTAAAGATCATTACTGTTTGTGAAACTCTGAAAAAGTGTGGAAACAGTTATCCACTCAATCAGAAAGTGATTTAAACAGAGAAGAAATGTTGAAAACAAATAATGACAATCAATTCAGTGAAAGAGTCAAAAGTAATTACACAAAAGATGGTCCGACAGCACAGCACAACATATTTATTGAAAATAATTACTTTTCAAATTTGTATGAAAAGAAGAAATGGATTTCATTAAAAATTAATATCCAAATAAAAAACAAATTTAGCGGAAAATCCTTTTGAGAATAAGCCTTCAAATTAACTCTAAAAAAGGTTCGGATTATTTAAAGAGAAATTTCAGTTCAGAAAAATATAATTAAAGCGTTTCAACACAGAAAAAGTTTTGATGTTATAATAATAAGTCACTAAAAAAAGAGTAGAAAAGAGAAAAAATCAAATTTTATAAAAATAAAGATATAAAAAGAGACAGAAGAAGAGAAAACTAAAACCCAAAGAAAGTGAATGAGTTCTCTAATAACCCGAAGGAAAAAATCCGATTCAATTGTTTTGAACGCTAGACTTGAACTCTAATGAGGTTTTGTAATCATTTCTTATCATTTGTATGCTTTTGTGTTTCATTTTCAATTCTCAAAAGTATATACAAAAAAGGAAAGAATAGACGTGTATTGAAAAGGAGAGAATTTCTTCACTAATGGTTATCATCAAAAACTATTGGCATTTAATTAAAAAATAAGTGCTTTTAATAAATAAGAAGAGAAGAAGAAAAATAAGTTAGTAGTCGAGTGCTAACAGTGAGTGCCACTGAAAAAAGTTCATTACATTGCAAATACTGGTTCATCAGGTTTTAGATGTAGTTATGCAAAGCACAGGTCCATAGGAATCAGAAGAAGTGCAGCAGAAACACCACAAAAGATATTCTCTTTCCGACCGTTTGCCAGGGCTCAGGTCTGTTAACGCCGGGTACTCACTCACACACTGCACTTGCTTTATGTGTTGTCTTGCCTAAAAGCGTACTATTACTGCATAATTGGTTAGCCCGGAGCCAACCTTTTTATATATATATATTTGATATATATTTTCAGATCGAATAAGAGGTATAAGAATTGATGTGATGTTCGCGAAAAGCAATAATAATAAATCATTTGATGACTTTCTGAGAGATAAGTAATAATAGACCAAAAATAGTGTTATTATAATATCAGAAAAAGATTGGAAACTATCGAAACGAATACAGACTTTTTCAGATTAAATAACAGAATTGGACTCTGGTTTTCACTCTTGATTTTCACGTCTCATCAGAGAAAGCCTTTCAGATAAGACCTTCCAAACGAAGAAAATAAGTTTTAAATTCTGATCAATCAATGAAATGGAAACATTCGAATCAAAACACTCTTTCATATCCGATAACACTTTTGACGAAATACAATAAACTTTTATTATACAAAATAATAAATGATTGGATGAAAAATTGGATTTCAAATTGAATTTATAATAAAACCAATTGTATTGTAAATCATTTCCTCGAATATTCTCTACAATTCAAAAAGAAGTGATAAACAATTTATTACTTGTTTTGGAAGAAAATTTTCATTTTTATTGATTCAACATTTTGTTAGGAAATCTCAAAATTCATGACAATATCAATATTCAAAAACGATGATTGAGTTTATATCCGGTTCAAGCAATTCGAGTCCTAAACTCACTCAAACTCAATACAAATAAGAGTTATAAAAATTTTCTTTAAATTCTAAGAAAACATAACTCGAAAGTAACGAAAATAAATTCGTACACAAAATCTATTTCATTAAATTGAAAACGATTTTTACTGTCGAGGAACAGATTTGAAGAGAAATTGCTTTTTCCAAATATCCAAAACCTTAATGGAATCGACAAATGCATTGGTACTGAAATAGTGCCCAAAGCCATATTTCATATAAAAAGCCAGCTCTCAGGTATTCTCTCTCTCTCTCTCTCTCTCTCTCTCTCTCTCTCATGTTATGATGAAAAGTCATCTAACAAGAAGTCTTTGATATTCTTAGTCATTCGTATTGACTATTTATGCCTGTCTTATACGCTGGTGAGCACTGGCAGGACAGGCAGGCAGGTCTGGCAGTGGCGTTGATGCGTGAAGCATAAAACTGCATCAAACCATAACCAGAGAGAAAATAGCATTTTTTGCGCACGCAATCCAATGGCAATCCATCGGCAATCCATTGCCATTGCCTTCCATTGCAATACATTTTTCTTTATTCCTAAAAAGACTTTCACCGAAAACTAAAACGAATACAACTATTGGTCTTAAATTCATGGATACAACGGACAGGTTTTTTTGTTTATTATGGCAGCGCCTCCAGGGATCCATCAAATAAGGGGTATATTTGCGCTTCGGTTGTGCTTCGACCCTACCTTAGCTCAGATACTGTGCCTCAACATGTGATTCAAGCCAAACATAAAGCAATAAAAACCTAAAATAATTTTGACTATTATTGGCTTTTCAGCAAAAAATAAGAACCGATTCCAATATTGTGAGGAATATATGATTTCAAAGACGAGTCCGATCTCTAATCTGATACAAAAAGTCGTATCAAAATTCAATACGACTGACGACTCAGAGATGGGAATATGATGTGCGACACAAATATGTCATTTGAAAAATTGCTTATTCCTCACATCGTATCTCTTTTATTGGTCAGATTCGCCACAAGATATTCGATATTCTGATCGAATACTGCAGTTCTGTTAGATTATGTGTCAAACCCCTCAAACCAATGAATGGTAATGAGGTACAGACTATGCAATCATTTCGTAAACAAAATTCCAGTCAAACCAAAAAAACTATTGAAACGTTATTTTCTCGTCAATTATTGG
Source organism: Fuscozetes fuscipes (assembly GCA_034702105.1). Classification (NCBI taxonomy): domain Eukaryota; kingdom Metazoa; phylum Arthropoda; class Arachnida; order Sarcoptiformes; family Ceratozetidae; genus Fuscozetes; species Fuscozetes fuscipes. The sequence goes on from JAQGCS010000593.1 coordinate 13,676, forward strand.
TCTAATGAATAGCTTCGAAGTCAAACAAATTGTTAAGAATTTGAATAAATTTTCAATCGATTAGTCATTAGATAAATAAATGATTAAACAATTAGCAGAAAATTAGAATTCTTTAAATACTTAAAAATCATTAATATATGGCTTCAAAAGTGAAACGAATTGAATGACTTATATCCACAATAAGTCGTAATAATCTCGGAAAGGCATCTAATTGCTACCAATAGCACAGGTATTTGTTATTCTCTTCACTAAAAAGCAATAATGATTTTATGGTTGAATGGCATCAAAAATATCCTTCGGTTATAATTTTTTTGGACAAATATTTTTTGGCAAAATATAAAGAAAATAAGTAATCATTAAAAGTGAGAACTAGTGATCATATCATAGACTGTGTCTAATAATATGGCAAACCATCGACAGACCAACTGATCAACAATTTCTTTTTGGGAGACCATAAAACGATGAAACATATTATTGTTGGCCAAAATTGTTCAGACAATTGTATCGTTTGGACAGAATAAGTATAAGAAATGATTCATTAGTTGTTATGGCATTTTTCAAAACCATTCTTTTTAAAACACAATCCAATTATAACTTTCATTTTTCCACTTCTTTTCACTTCTCTTAAACCATAAATATTTAGTAAATGTGTTTTTAAATTGCATTAAACTTATTCCGAATCATTAATTAATGGGTTTTTGTATTGAAAAGTAAATCCCGTTTTAATGTTAGATAAGTCTAAATTGGTTTCGATATTCACAAACATTTAAAACAACAACAAAACCATTTATTTATAACTAAATTTATTCAAAATTAATGCTTCAAACAAAATAAAATCAGTTTGAGAATATCAAATTAAGCAGATTAAATTGGAATAACAAATTATCAAGATCGATTTTTACATTAGCGAAGCTATTTTAATAAATAGTTATTATAATTAGAACATTAGATTTAATCCTAAATATCTTTTTATCCCAAAATACGAATAAAAATCTTTATAATTGAACCAAATTTTCGATTTTGATTCAAAAAAGTAGTTCAAAGAGCAAATAAAAATACAAAAAATACATTAATATTCAGATAAGGATAACTAGTGCTACGGAAATATAGGGATGGATTGGCAGTCAACAAACTTCACTGAAAGACTCTCTTCGATACCAAACCTTTATTATATCGCATATTAAATATAACTGAATATTAAAAATACTAATTAGTGAAGTAATAGCGAAATAGAAGCAAAAATTGATTAAATTTCATATATTTAGTCGCATATTAATAATTATATCGTGTTTTGACTCAATATTTCTATTGTTATAACGCGAGAGAGAGAGAGAGAGAGAGAGAGAGAGAGAGAGAGAGAGAGAGAGAGAGAGAGAGAGAGAGAGACCTAATAAGTAATTCAATGGATTTTTGGATGAAAAAAAGAAAATAAAACGAATAAATCACTCCATATGTGGCCAAAATTCATTGAAAAATATTGGGAACAAAAGTGAGACAAAAGCCAAACACATTCGTAACGCACTGTTTCTCATCGTTTAATAATACATAAAATTATTAAACGTTATATTTTAGCGAATCTTTTGAAATGAAAAGTTAAAACATTCAAACAAAGTAAGCTTTGAAAGGGAATCCCTATCAGGAAAGAAAATCCCTCCAATTCCTCATTTCTACACAATCCCTCCTTATATGAAAAAAGATATGCTTCAGAAAGTGATTAAATTTTAAGTTTTCAAAAATTAAAAAATTGAATGATTAAAATGACAATAAAATAGTAATAATTATGACTATATGTACGTTCATTTAACTCTCAAATTTTATATGTTGTATTATCGTTAACTTTCTATATGGAGTGATTTGCCAGAATCCCTTCAGGGATTATGGAGGTTTGAAATTGACCTTCACGAGGCGGGATTGGGAATATTTTTTCCAACATTTCAAAGTCTAAAAGAAAGTATCGATTTGTTCAACAAAACAATAAAGTCATGAAACGTATCTAACGTTTAGGTCAAACCAATGGGTAAAAAATGGCTGTTTATCAGAGAAAATCAATTAGTTATCGGCTAAACAGAGGAAACAAAATGACAAAATCAATCAGAAGATTACACTTTTATCCGATTTTTATTAAAAGAGAAGAAATATTAACTGATCTGAAGAAGAGATGAATCAATAGTTTTATCAGAAGTTGTGGTCATACACATAGACAAGAGGCAAACCACTGGCCATAGTATCCGACAACGGAGTAATCTTTTCATATATAAAATAAAGGCCTAAATGACAAGACTGGCCATAAATCCAGATATAAGTCAAAGTAGAGGAATAAGAATTTCGATTAAATTTTGGACTATCCATGCAATGTCACGAAATACTAATGATTATAATTATTTTTATTCGTCTCATTATTAGTGAGTTGTGGCACTAATTTAATTATTATCACAAATAGTTGTTCTCATATAAGTAGTGTCGAGAAAATGGTTTTTGTCGTCTTAATCACACGAAACACAAAAACTATTATTTCATTATTTTCGTCATTAGTTTCGTTTAATAACAAAATATAAACAAAATATACAAAAAAATATTATGAATTTTCAACGAAATCATAAAATAAATTTAATGGACAATCAAATTAATAGCACTGACATTAAAGGAAGGCATATAAAAAACAAGTTATTCATTACTCGGATGAACTGTAAGACTAGTAGGTCTGTCATTCTGTGCGACAAACCCCGGGAAGCAATGATAATGAACTGATAGCCAAAATTGATAACAATTTAAATATATTTGCAATAAATTAATCATTAGATAAGCGAATGACAAACAATTAGCGAATCAAACATTTTTTAAAATCATTCATTTTGTGCTCAAAAGTGGAAAGATTATCAAAACACAGATAAAAATGAAGACAACGCTCAAAGACATTCAAAATAAGTAAAAATAATTGTTTGGAAGCTTTTATTTGTTATTAATAATAACAATTGTGAGTCAATGGCACAGGTATTGGCACTGATATTGTTCACTTGAGAGCAACGACTAATTTTCGGGTTAAATACAATACAGCATACAAAGGAAGACAATTGATGTGAGACGCCGGTCCCCCAAAGGGCAGCAGACATGAAATTTTGGACCAAAAAATAAATAAAAGTTAGTCATTAGTACATTATGTTATTCACACAGTTATGGTATAGCCGTTAAGATGGGACACAATGAGAGCCAAAATTGTGTGTTTAGGTCTGAAATGATATTTTCGTGAGGACTCCACTACTATATTATCTCACAATTGTTGGCACTGTTAAGCACTGGCGTAAGCACTGGCGGCCAAACAGTAATATTTGTCTTTATTGCTCACTATTTCTCATCATTTGCGTTACGAATACAGGAAAACGATCTGACGATGAAAGTAGGCTTTAATATAAATATATTATTCGTTTCGCTATCTTTATGTGCTGTGCCTGTGCTGTGCCAAAGCAAATAAAGAACTATTTCTTAAATATATCCAACTCTTAGATAAGACCATTGCTTTGGTTTCGCTTTAATTGTATTTGAAATCCAATAAAATATCAAAATTTTATTCTAAACACCACTTGAGATGAGAAGAGCGTCAAAACTGCTCTTCAGAGCCGTTCGGTTTTGAGTGAAATTAGTCTATTTTAGCCATAAATAAATAAACAGCGAAATAACAATTCAGCGAATCATTTAAAAAGAGTGAACCAAACAACCGGTGAAACGTCTGTCACTTAAGGTCTTAAACATATTTCTCAACTATAAGTACTTCGATAACCATTTTGTGAAATGTTGTCGACTCTAGAGATAGACTAAACTACTCCACAATATTCAGTTCATCAGATATTCCGTACTTTTGAAGTGAGAGAAAGGAATGCTTAAAATGCAGAAAAGAAATCATTGAATAAACTTTTTTGCTTTAAAAATATTTTTTGGTTCAGAAAATTTTCGCAAAAGAAAACAAAACAAAAAAAAAAGAGAAAACAAAGAAAAGCTGACAATCAGTCACATAAAGAGTAGGATCCGATCATTCTCTACAAGTCTGCAAAGAAAGCAAAAACAAAAGATCCGAAACTCAAGAAATCTGATTAAATAAGACCATTGATTGCATCAAAAATTTAAGATTTATTTTTCTCTCAAAAATTTATTCACAACTCAGGGCTCACATAACCAAAAGAGAAATAAAAATTCTGAACCAACTCTATGCAGAGTAATACAATATTTTTCATCCATATATACATCACTTAATAAATTGGATCCTAAATCATATTCTGAGCGATGAACAGAGTATAAAAAATAATTTCTAATGAATAAAGAGATGAACACTGAGATGAATGAGTGGTCGAACACAAAAAATTTAATAAAGTCTGACATTAATTATTCTGTTCTCTCATCTGATGAACATATCTATTGTTGAAAATATTCTGTTCTCTACAGTTAACGACAATAATTTACTTATTAGTTAAAACTTCCACATCTAATAAAATTTAAGCCTGCATCTTTTGCAAACAGATAAGGAGAGGAGACACACATAGGAGCGGATATCCAAACACATAAGACTATCCGAGAATTTATTGTCGGTTTAACTTTCATCTAATTATACTTAAGTTGTGATCCCATAGAATAATAAAGTGGAGTGAAGTCAAGTCGGAGTAAACAATGGCTGAGCAATAAAATAATACTTTTTCAGCTCTACTCTGCACACAATGGGAACCGGCAGTAGATTTAAGTGCTATTTGAAAATTTAGTGAACATAAACATAACTAAATTAGTTTTGCACTAAACTGAAAATTTCAATACATTTGACGATAGCTTTTCTGCTAAACTAAAGTCTGATTGTGAACATCAACTAAATATTTTATGACCGCCTCTAAGAAAATCATTTGAATGCATACTCAAGACTGCAACAGATCCTAACACAAGATTACAAACAATTTTCTCTTGGAAAATTTTAATTCTCATTCGACCAATAATTTTGGCAAATCTTTATTTCATAGCCTATAAAATTTCAATTGTTTTAACGATCAATAAATATATATTCAAACCAATAGAATATTGTTTAATAAATCAAATGATTTTTTGTCACAAAATCAGATAAATTATTGAAGAAATAAATGAGAAAATATTTATTTTTCTTCCGAATATATCATTTGGTTATCACTCATATAAAGCAGATATAAACGAAACTGTAAACCAAATAAATAGAAATACTGTCAGAAAGTCGACTATTTCTGGATTTTCTCAAAAATTCAAGTCTTTCGACAAAATGTCATTCACTGAACCAAAATTTTAATCTCTTTCTTTGTTTTTCTTCTTTTGATATATCCTAGAGATAGAATTTCAAAGCCAACATTCACTGAAATCAAAGTTTGCAAATTTGATCTATCTAAATTTTTTTCCTTTGGAAAATTATCGACAAATATATGCAAAAATTCAAGGATTAGAACTTAACTGAAGAAAAGTCTGACAATGAATGAGAAAAGAAATACAAATTTGTCTCTAAAAGAGTGCAAAAACAAAATCGATTTATTCGACTGAAGAAAACCCAAAAAATATTTTAAGACAAAAAACTTTTTACTTGAAATCTGAAGAAATAATTCTTGCGAGAAAATTGCGACGCCCTCTCAACAGACAACCACTGCCGAGGAGGGGAAGCAATACACACAAAAAATGATGAATCGAGTGAAACATTGAAACAAAATAAGAATAGGATTCGCGACAGAGAAATAAAAAATCGAAATAAAATAAAATAGTACTGAAAATTGTAGGCAAAAGAAAATAGGGTTCAGAGTCTATGAAGTGACTGATTGATGACCGGTTCGCTTGTGTTATGTTCGGCAGCAAAAACACTGCAATCCATCACAAAACAAGATTCAGTCGAACAGCACCGATAGATTTAGTGCACTTTCCTATGGCTTAAACGGCACATACACTCACAGAGCACTTGTGGCACAACATTCGTCACAAAATAACAATAATTCTTCGCTTATATCCATCGGTTATATAGACTTTTTGGGGATAAATATTAGCAAAAAAGTAGGTATTCATTAAAAGTGAAAACTAGTAATCATAGACTGTCTCTAATAATAAGTGTAAGCCATCGATAATCAACTATTTCTCAGCTGAAGACAAAAAGATAAAACATATTATTGTTGAGCAAAAAAAGTGTTCCAATTGTAAGATTTGAGAACAGAACCCAACAAATGATTCATTAGTTGTGGTATTTCTCAAAACTATTTTTTAAACGCAATCCAATTACATATGACTTTCATTTCTTCCACTTCACAAACAAATCATTTATAAATTTTCAAAATTATTGTTTTCAAACACAAAAATATGTTTGTGAATCAAATGACTCAAAATGAATCATGATGCTCTTATACACAAACCAAAAGTATTCCATCAAATAATGACAATTAATGGGACTTACTTTTCAACGCCCGGCCATTAATAGAATCCAGATTTGAAATTAAAATCAAATGTTGAATGAAGAATAACTTCACGATTAAAGACATCTTCTCTTCACTACGACTTCACATCAATTCCTAGATATCACAAAAAAACAAATCATTTAATCATTTTATAGAATTTTGTTCAATATATTACATTTAAATTCAGAACAAATATAAATCAAATGCTTATTTATTACACAAATACCAGAAAAATGCAATTTTGTCAAAAATTTGAGAGAGAGAGAGAGAGAGAGAGAGAGAGAGAGAGAGAGAGAT
>JAQGCS010000594.1:0-20393 GCA_034702105.1 Fuscozetes fuscipes
ATAAATTGCAATTTTCATATCTATTGATCGACATATGAAAAGTCAAATGGGATAGAATGGAGCGAAAGCTTAAATTAGCAATGAGCAAGGACATCCAAGTGGAAAGTCATGTAAATCAAATGTAAAAATAAGTAAGAGGAATTTATCAAGTTCGTGCAAACATTTCACTCATAACGTTTTAGAATATTTGAGAACATGGATTGTTAGCCAAAATTGTTTAAGATCTTGCTCATATCTAATTTTAATATACTTTTTAAAAGCAATTTCTATATCTATTTGAAGTATTTATTTGAAGTTCAAAAAAATGTCAAAAGAATTATTCAATGAAAAAAACTCGCGAATCGATGAACACATTTAGAATTGATATCACAATGAAATATGAAATTAATTTCACAAAATATTCGTCATATTATCATCAAATGTACAAAAGGAGCAAAATTTTAATATTTCTCTTCAACTCCTCTATTGTGTAAATGTCATCATCGGCTTCGAGAATGAAGACAGGGGTCACACAAATGCACTGCCGTTCCCTACAATTATAATTAACAAAAGCAATTCCTCTCCAAACTATTTACTTAACAAGAACAAACATTGATATCAAATTATAAAATGCAGGGTAGATGAACTTGAATTTTGAAATGGGCTTAATAATTTCGAAATTTATTTGGAAGAATCTTGCGGAATATGCAATGAAAGATGCTTTTTAGGTAGATCATAATCATGGAACTTTTTAGAAATTGTTTGAAATAATGATTAAATTTTTCAAAATTTCGGAATACTTTCTTTTGGAGCAGAAATTTTCGATCGTCTAGATAAATATGACTGAAATAATAGGGTGAGTTTGGAACTAATCCATTGTGGGATCTAGTATATGATATTAGAGAAGAATAAGTTTCTTTGATGGTATGAATAGTTGGCAAAAAGCTTTTTGTAGTCAACAAATGATTTTATATACAATTCGTTTAATAGCGAAAAGCGAACGAAACGATTCAATGATTTTTGTGCCTCTACTTAAATATGCTGTGCTCTTAAAAATCTGATGCTGAGCTTACAACAAGAGTGAAACGCATTGGAGAGGAAAAGCCTTTTTTACTTAAATTATCTAAACTATAGACATATATTAGGAATCAAATGAAATACAGACAGCAATACAACTAAAATAATACTTAAAGAAAATCCATTCAAACAAATATGAATCAAATCTAAGTTGAAATCCATGAACACAAGTATTAATAATAATAATCTTCAAAAATCCATTCTAAAGCATAAGTGCACAGAATTTGGAGCAAACATTTCAGAATACAAAAGGAAAAGAAAAATCAGTAAATTAACGATTGATTTCTTCATCCATTTATTTGACTAAAAATATGTCTCATTTATAGCAGAGAACAAAAAATAATAATAATATCTTCGGGTCATTGGTTAAGACTTTCCACGAATATATATATATATTGGCAACTATTGAAAATAAGATGTAATGTGTGATCTGGATGTGTGTACGCAACGCATGATCCAATTTGGAAGAGCACACACACATTCCAGTGCAGAGATCAGTGGCACAACCCTATGCCTTCCAAAAAGTCATTGGATTCAGTGGCGAACAGTTGACTATCCTATGCTTCAGACACACAATTGGTATCTCTTTTGCTCTTCATATGTATCCGTATGGTTGACAGCACTTGTATCCTATGCTTAACACCCATTCATTTAACACATAAGAAGAGAGGAAAGGACTATCATATCTAACACTGGGAACATTTGGTTGGCATCCGTACGGTATGTGTGATGTGTTGAAACTGTTAAGACTATTATAATACTTGTATTTTGAGAACCAAAACGTAATTCTCTTTTTCATCACAAATAAGAAGAGAAGAGTAGAGTAGAGAACAGAATAAAAACTTTTCTCTCCTTCAGAGAAGAGTTGTATTGAAAACGTGTATTGAATTTGTTGTCTTCGTTTTGGTCTTTCAATTTAGTTTAGGAGCACTCGTCGAGTACTCTGTCTGTCCTCTGCTTTCTATGTTATTCAGAAGGCATTTCCAAACAGTCAAACAGTCTGTATATGAATGTGAAGTTCATTATCAATAAATGAGTAAGGAATTTATTACGAATTCCTATCGGTTTTGTTCCGAATCGAAGGCAAAAAAAAATTTATTATCAAATATATTATCGAACAAAAAGTTTTTATTGATTTAAAACTGAATTTCTTTTCTTTTCTTTTGAGCCCTAAAACTAAATCATAAATCAAACCGAAAATTAGGAAATATTTCATTATTTCTTCGGTAAAATGAGTCAAAACTAATGTAAGGCCAGAATATAAAGAATATTATTTGCTTTTCCTCTCTTAGAACGAGGAAACCATTACTGGAGACCAAAAAGAAGAAGAAGACAGACATTAATTACTTTGAACACAAAAACGATTAAAATTTTGCGATCAATTAATTTGTTTATGCGTTTAATCGACTGATTAAGTAATGAAACAACTTTTCAGTGGTTTCTTATTATCGACGGAAAGACTGCACACATATCTCAACGGGAAAGTCATATAAACGATTGCAAACAGATTGTTGTTGTGATTGGATTCCTGGTATTTCTAACTGATATCGTCATAACTGGTGAGTAAATCAATGACAATAAGCCAACCAATGGCTCAAATTCTTGCGAAAATGTGTTCATATTCTTAACTAAATAATCAACTTTTACTTCAATTCTTATATTTGAACGAAATTGTGAACAGAATTTATTGATATAAAGGGAGTACTACTCATATTCCCTTTGGTTTCAAGCAATCTTTATCATAGACAGGCACGAATTTGCTCTAGACAAGAAAAACAACTAGTTCTAATTCTAGTTATGTCAATTAGTAAAGTAAATCCAATTTTCATTAATGAGTACATATACAGAGAGTAGATGAGTCATAATTAGACAAGATCATTCTTGTCTTATATATGTTGCTTTCGATATATTCTTATTCATAAAATATTTCAAGAAATTGGCTCACTATCAGTATAGTAAAGTGACATGCAAATACATGCTATGAATAATTGAGTAGGTTATACCAAAGTCATAATTCTGTTACATTATGATTGCGAACAACCTTGGCAATACCATATCTCAATCATAAACCTTTTCTTTATGTCCCTGGTAAAAAAATAAGTGTTACATTTGCTGTGCACAACTATTACACAACTATTCCTTGGGGTTAACTGAACACAATGTGTAAGAGTGGGTGCTTTTCTCTAAGACTGATAGAATTGGTGGCAGAAAAACAGTTGATTACAGTTTTGCTACGCTTTTGTGTGCATATAATATAAATACCTGTCGTTAAATGTGATTGCATTGCATTTTAGTCCTGTACTCCCAAAAGTCAATAATAGGATTCACTGCGTTATTATAATAGTGGAACTGATAATTAACAGATTCTCAGAATCTATTGCTATGCTGTGCTCTACACTAAGCGCTCCCGAATAAGGAATATGCGATCAGTTATAGCCATCAATCGATTGCACGTTCAGTTTTTCACTAATTCTGTTGGAGATTAGTCCGGACTGGGAATCGATTAATGGCAAAGGTATTAATGAATCTCTTGAGTTGTGCAATGTTTGCCAAGAGTGCAAGCGAAGTTTACGTACAATTATCATCTAATGATAAACATCTTAATTAACAAATCTTTTTAATCGAATAAATTACTAAAAGTAGTGGTATTTTGAACCCATTTTTCAGTCATCAGATCAAAACCTAATCCCAACCAAAAGCAAAGCCAAAGACTATAGTATTATTGAAATCCATTCATGTATTCAATAGTCAAACAGTTTTGACGGTTTGAAGACTTTAAAAAGAAATCAGAATTTACTTTAGACTTGAAAATGTTCGGAAACATTTAGTATTTTACTCGAGAAACAGTTTTATTGAACTCTCCTATCAATAATTTAGTTGCAAAGAAAGGGCTTTTCATTCTGTGTTTGCTTTTTATTCAGATTTTCTTTTGAGCGAAATTTTTTTTATGAATAAATAAATATTTGAAAAAATATCAATCGATTCCTCCCTTTGATTGACTTGAATAAGGATTTAACTCAAAATAGAGGAACGACTCTATTATTATTGACTGGAATTGCATTCTATACAAACATTTATCTCAACAGAAATAAACAGAATATACAGAACCGTCTCAATCATCTCCGTATAAATCTATGGGTTTTATGCATAAGAAGAGAGAATTCAATCAAAACTGAAGTGAATTTTGCAATTTTTTTTGAGTCTAAATGATTGGCGAAAATAATAATCAATTTTCGAGAAATAAAACTTTGGATCAAAACAGTAATAAAAGTTTTGATTTTAGCCAAAAATTCTTCAAAACTTTTTATTCGGTGTGATTTTGATTGTTATTTCTGTAATAAAACTTCTTTATTAAGAAAAATAGTAATAAAAACTGTAAAATAGAGCAAATAAAATGAAAAGATTACATTTTTCGACTCTGTTTCCTATTGATTTGCTCTATAAATCTGATAGAGATGCGCAAGGTAGTAGAACATGTTATTAGGTATTTGCAAAACAATTTAGAAAATGAACATTTATTGAATATATTAAGAATAAATTGAATGAATCAAAAGGGTCTCGAATTTCATTTATGGAAAAAAGTTTCGAAAGAAACTCAAAAATTATGTGAAAAATGACAAATCATTTCTACCATAAGATTGAGTGAAAATAGAATTTTTCTTTAAAGTTATAAATCAGTGGCAAAAAGGCATTGATTTTCTGGCATTGAATTAGTTATTAGTCGAGAAAAAGAGTGAAAAAATCAATTTTGGTCTCGCATTCAAAGACTAGAAAATACTCCAAACAATTTTTGGGCAAAATTTAGAACAGACATAGCTCTCAATCAATAGCCGGCCAGTGATAAGTTACCAGAGCAATAACCCATTCATCATAGACAGAAAATATCGCAGTTATTAAACTGAAGATTTACACTGATTAGATTGAAAATTGCAAAGAAAATTCCAGAACATACTGATGAAACGATATTGCTTATCTTGTTTCCATCGAATACAACATTTCTTATGGGATTAACATGAAAGTTTTAGCTTTTTTTAAAAGTCTCAAATAACGTCTTTACTCTACTAAATTATCAAAGATGGCCGACTGGTACTTCCTGCAAGAAATGACCAATTATCAGAAAAAAGAGATGCGAAGAGGGAAGTCCTCTGACCCTTAGATGTTCTAATAATACCTCCTTTATCCACCTCTGATGCAATCCTTTTACACTCTGATGTATATCATTAAATCTATAAGAGCTAGATAATGTTTGAGCTAAAGATTTTGCCTCGTATTTTGCAATCGATTTTAATGATCAATCAAATTGTTTGTTACGTAAGAGTGTCCATTATAAATGAGCTTGCAAACATAGAGAAAAGTGTCATTGTTGATATCTAGCGCTTAGAAAAATGAAAAGGATTTTGACTTTTGAGCCAATAGTCAATAGAGTCAGCGGTTAGAAGAAAAGTGTTGAAAGTGTTGTGCAATAGATTACTAAAGTCTTAAGGAATGGTAAAGAGAAGTGATAGTAATGCCAACACATCTCTGACTGAGTGCTAACAGTGCACTTTCGGCAAGGGATGGAAGGGATCAGCTCAATACCAGCGCTAACGAAAAATAGTCGACTAAACTATAATTTCAAACACAAAAGAGTTGTGAAAAAAATCACCAAAAATGGAGTTTCAGTCAAAAGAGTTAGAATTTTATTTTCAATTCAGATATAGAAATGTCTTTCTATACTATGGATCGAAGAGAGGGTTAGGAAATCCCATCCAAAGACTTCATTCAACTAAACTGTTGTTAATATGAAATAATAATCAATAGAAATAGAAAATCGATGCAAATATTCACAAAAATTTTCACTTCAAATAACATTTGAAATTCAATATGAAATGAATAATAAAAATGAGTTTTATTTGATTCTTGTAAAGTCTGACAAATTCTTTACAAAATTTTTCAATTTTTTATTCAAAGAAAAAATCGAAAATAGGCTCAAAATTTTGCAACGAATTCATTAAATTGTTTTCAATCTGTTTAATACAAGAATATTTGAAATTATCTGAAAATCTTTTCAAGAAAAAAAATCAAGTCATTAAATTCTGTATAATAGACAGAATATTCTTGTTATAACGAAAAATATTCTAACAGTTTTAATACCCTGCAAACAACAAAAATCTAGCTTAATATCTATAGCACAGAATCGAATGAACAGAAACGAGTTTGCATAAGAAAATGAGCCACTTTTCCCTCATCACATCTGAAAACATATATCGAAACTAATTTGAATTGCATTGCATTGCCATATATGGCACAGACATATAAAGAACAGCCTTTTCTACTTAAATAAATAGTATAAACTTTAGAAGAATATTCTAATGCCGTAAATATATACAAATTTTATGCATATTTACTGTATAGACAGTCGGCTCTCAGGAGTGCCGTCAGCGCCGGCGGAAACACTGTTTTTTGAATTTTATTCGCACTAACAGTTATTTAAGTCTTAGGCGATGGCAGAGGAATGGCTTAAATTCTATATTCTCTGAAGAATCTATTGATAATCAATAGGAAAATGTGTCGAAAAATTGCGAACAAATTGTGAGCTCAATATTAATGAATGTATATCTCAATGGCTTTTTTGATAACAAATTCTTTTCAGAGAAATCATTAGAAAAATTTAGACATCAATTGATGTGAAAATAGAGTTTTAAAACTTTTAAGAACACTAATTATTGCACTAATCGTCTGAAAATTGTAATACAAATGCATTCAAAGTGTAGGAAACAAAACTAATTCGCAAACAGTTCTCAAATTTTAGCCCAAAATCAGTGAATACATTGTTTTTCAATTACAGAATAATTCAGAATTAATTACAGAAAAAGATATTACGTTTTAAAAGATTCTTAAAATTCAATGTAATGAAAGGCTGAGCACAGAATAAAAAGGAAAAATAACATAAATGAGTACTCCTTTGGGACACATTTCTATACCAGTGCTCTTACATTCACAAAATAGAAGGAATTCATTCAATGTTTGACGATTTACTACTTGTTTTAAATTAGTCTAACTTTTGTCTGACTCTTGGCTGTAGTTTAAAATTCTTTACACTTTTCTAAACATCGCGAAAATATATGGATATTTCAATGCAATAAAGTCAACGGCTTTCTATGGGTCTGGGCTTAAGAAGAAAAACTAAAAGATATTGCAATTTGTCTGACTATTCATCTATTCATTCAATTTTTCTCTACATTTGCATAACCATCACAACTAATGCACTCAACATTTATACCAATTTTGCATAATTTTATTCAACTTTTTTCATATTTTCGCTGAGATTTGGGTTTTTACTCAAAAATTATTAGTATTTATGTATTGTTTGAATGCAATTCACAAAAGCCCTTAAAGCCATTTGAAAACAATATGTGACCCTATTTTAAACACTTGAAACAGACATATAATTTCTGTACTTAATTAATAAGTTCTATGATTTTGCAGTGGTTTTAATGCTTTCGCCAAATATATATCAAAACATTAATAGAGTACAGAATATTCTGTTTTTTAAAAACGATTTCAAATTTTATGTCTGAAATATAAATAATTTTTTAATGAATTTCGTTTCTATGAAACCTAAATTTTAATCTAGAAAGTTTATTCCTAGACTTCAATGATATAATACGAATATTTATGGTTAAGTATTCTGAATAAAGAAAACTTTTTATAATCTGTAATAATAAGATATTAATTAAAATCATTTTTAAGATAAACAGAAAATAAACGAGCTAATTTAGACTAAAAGCGAACAAATCAAAAATAAAAATTCAAACATTTGCTAGTTCACTGTCTAAACGGTAGACTGGGAAAAATAACAGCAAATATAATATAAAAGACACACAAAATAATGAATTAAATTTTGGGTTCATATATAAGTCTCGAATATAAAAGAGAATCCATTTGTGAGCCGAGAGATAAGCAGAAAATTTCCTAATATTTATAAATTACTATCCGCTCAGACCAGTCACCAATCAGTTCACTCTTCACACAGTGTGTAGGGCTTCCCATCCATATATCAAAAATCAGTTGATATGATGTCCAACGGATTGAATACTCATATATTAAATGACAAAATAAAAGCTCTCAGTTATGAGACAACAAAAGGCAGCGAAATGTATGAGATCTCAGTCAACACAACAACACATCTCTAATGGCATTCTTATTAAAGACTCATAAATGGCTAAATAAATGACCAAATAATTGATATCAGCGGTCAGTGTTGTATAGATTGAGGACATACCCCATCACAAGTGCTACCATAACTTGATATCTCTAACCAATGAAGCATTCTAAGGAAATTCTCTCTCTCTCTCTCTCTCTTTCTTTCTCTCTCTTTCTCTCTCTTTCTCTCTCTTTCTCTCTCTTTCTCTCTCTTTCTCTCTCTTTCTCTCTCGCTTTTTCTTTCATCATTTCTCTAAAGAATATTTGATGTCTTTTCCATCATTTCATTACATTTATTGAATAATAAAAGTTTAGAAACTTTTCTCCATTTTATTCGAAACTAAAAGCATTTTTTTGTGATCCAAAATACGAACAAATTTATATATTTTTCTTAAACACTAATCGGAAGCAAAAGTGTTATAAAAAGTTAATATTTGAGCCAAAATATTAATAGGAATTCACTCCACTGTTCAGTCAATATGTTTAATGGAACGACTGGTCTAAAAAAACATAGATTCAAGGCAAAGACTTTTTCTGTGCTCTTATATAAAAAGGTGTCTCAAATGATAGGAAAATATTTCTGAGAAAAAGGGAGAAAAGTTTTGATAGATTTTGATTTTATTTATGACTCGAAATGATGTGTTGTCACCGAAAAAACGTCTCATTTATCGCAAGCAATACTCTAATACCATGGCTTTAGTGCTCTGGTCATTGGCTAACAGTGCTTGAGGTCATCGTCAGTGAACACAAAAAATGTTTTCATCCATTGCATTGTATTCATGTGTATTATATCGCAAGTCCTGTTCCACTACTACTTTTCAAATCCTTTTACTCGTTGACCATTACATTAGTCCGACTCAAGGGTTGTTATGTAAGTTTGAGACACAGGTGTTGCCAAGTCTTACCACAAAAAACATCTCCATATTAAATTCTATACCCATAAGGTTTGTTGAGTGCTTACCTGGCCATCCCTTACTCAAACATTTTTCCGTATGATTTCCAATTCTTTCTTCTGGGGCTGATATGGCTGTGCAGTGTTTGTTAGTCATCAATGGCTATGCCTTACAGTTAGGTCTAATGTTTATAATGCGATTCACACGAAAAACACACAAAATTGAGACCAAACACTACTGTCAATGGATTTGACAATAATTGACAGCCTTTTTGTCCAAACACTACTTGTGCTAAAGATTTCCCATTTGTATAAACAACAAAATACAGTATATTCACAAAAGTAAAGCGAAGGAATTTAAACAACTCCTGAAGTCCTCCGCAAACTTCGTGACTATGAACTGAGCAGTTCTAACACTTTTTATTTCATCTATTAATAAATAAAACGATAAGAATTGTGTTCACAACAGGAACTGAGTATTATAAGAAAAATTACCCGGAGTTTTAAGTTAATTTTTTATTAGATGTTATTATAACGAAACCCTATATTTCAAGAGTTAATGATTTGGAAAATAAGAGCAAAATTATCGTTAAAAATGAATTTATAAAAATAATGTAACATTTGATTAGATTTTCTCCAGAATTAATCAAAATCTTGTTATGTTTTAGTCATTACAATGCATTTTCTGTAAGAAACCCCTATTGAGAAATATTGGGTCATATATCAGCGACAATGAGCCAGATGAATTGTTGGGAATTTTGTTTGAAGGAAATTCAATTTAAAACTGTTTAAAATTCAAATAGCCAACAATAAATCATGGTCATTTTCCCAAATAAAATTTATCATCAATCCCTGCAAATATAAGAATTTTATCCATTGATAGGAGAGTATGAGAGAGAACTTAAAGAAATGAAGATCAAAGATGTAGTGTTAGTGCCGATGGATCGCCAGAAATGGATTTATTCTTACCAGAAATGGAGAGATTGATTCGCTTCTATGCTTTTAACAGCAATTCTGTGCTCTCTCTCTCTCTCTCTCTCTCTCTCTCTCTCTCTCTCTCTCTCTCTCATCCCTCCCACTCCCAGCCTACACTCCCTTTATTGAAGTCTTATAGCACTTCCTAATGTGATGTCAAAAATTTGATTCTATATATTAATAGTTATTTTTCTTTCTATCGAAGAATTCCGAAAACCATTTACGAGAATTGAAAGCAAATCTGATTATAAAAATTTATTTAAAGGGTTTTCCCATAAGTTTCTGTAATACACAGTATTACTTCTCTAATAAAAAGAGACTTTAAGCTCTGGGTTATTTATTTTTCGAAGTACATCCTTTTCATCAATAATGACTTGGTAAGATAATGAAAATTATTCACTCTTTAACTAATACTTACCTCATTTGCTTCTAATCCGTTTAAATGAGTCTAACATTTATTGCATTTGAAATGATTGCTTCCTTCGATGAACAGACAAATCTCCTCTAAATTGATTTTAAATCTCAAGAAAAATGTACATTTGATTTGTTAAATAAGCATCTTTTGAATCCAACGATTTATATATAGTTTAAATGAAACATATCGTTAAATAAATTTCTCATTAAGTCTAATATTGAGTGTAAATGACATTCAACTTCCAAAAGGAATCAATATTATGGATACAGACGCCGAGAAAGAAAGAAAGAAAGAAAGAAAGAGAGAGAGAGAGAGAGAGAGAGAGAGAAATAATAATTTATAGAAAGACTATTAGATAGAAGTCATAAACAACAACAAAAATCTAATGTATGAGAAAAATATATTTCTTATCGCCTTTGAGTAGAAATGACTTCAATATTATTATCGAATAGAAATATAAGTTAAAAGACTGTAAGACTGGCCTCATATGCTTTCCTCGGTTCGCAAATTGTTCGCTATTGGACTCGAGGGTATTCCTATTCACATTGAGCTGAGCTACACGTCTTTCCTATTCGACTAGGAATAGGACTTAGAGTTTGGCTGTTTTAATGTGATTTCCAAATGAGAAAAAAAATAAATTAAGAGTGAGTTTCAGGAAAGCCATGACTAGACTTCTTCTGTCGATAGTTTAGTGAACTGTTCCTTTTGGGACAAATCGATACCCAGTTTAACGCACAGAATACTAAAGAAGAGACTCAATGACTGATTAGCTTCAAATTAGATATAAATCAATCAATAAAACAATAAAACTCTATTAAAGCAAACAATTGTTTATTCTTTTGTTTTTTTGTGACTCAAATTGTTTTTCTTCCGATACTTAACAGAAATTAATTTTTAAAATTAGGTTTTTATTACATTTTGATCAAAGAATTATACGATTCTTCTCATAAAAGGGTATATCAATTAGTGCTCACTTTTATATCACATCCCTCTGCTCAGAGTCATCCATATTTGATGGCAATTCACTGAATATCAATACATATCCAGAATAATGTTGTATTAAATAAGAATTGATATCAAATACAAGAATCTCATGTAATTCGCGTCAAAATATATATATTCTAAGACTTGACACAAGAAATTCTGAACCGAAAGAAAGTTGACATCAAATCCATTGACAAGAATTCAATGAATATATTTCAATGATTATTATGTTTCGATACGAAGAAAATCTTTTCAGAATCATTATATTCTTTGCAAATATTCATTTGAAAGAATGGTTTTCAATCATAAACTCAAAAATCATTTCAATGAAAAAAAGTGTTTTCTATTTTTGGATGATTTTAATCAAAAGAAATTGCTTTTCAATATTCGGGATGAAATGTATTACATGAAAAGCTATTTGCATGGAAGCCCTTGAGATCATCGGGCAATCAATAAGAAATTTCAGCCTTTAGCATTTTCTTCAATTCTTATGATTTGCATTGCGTTCGACATTATATTCTGCTTATTCGGCAAAAATAGAAAAGAAATTCTTAAATCTAATAATAGTTTTGAAACAAATGCATGATTTAATTCGATTCTATGAAAAGTTATCAAGCAAACAAAAGAAATGAGCACAGTTAGGGTTTGGCTAAAGCCGTAAAGGCTTTATATTAATACAAATTCATTGTTGAACTAATTCAATCATTTTTTCAATGGATATGTTAAATAAGTTAAATTTTCTGTTTCAAGGAAACCTTTAATAGAAAATGTCCTTTTATATTAATCCATACTAATTTTGAACCCTCATAAATTTAATGAACGATAGAAATGAGAGAGATATCCAAATAACTGAACATAACTTGTTTTTGATTAAAATTTCAAATTCATCCAAAATAGAGATTGTATTTGATTTGAAGAGCTATTGATTGTCCATGCTCACTCAACTGCTTCCAAATACAGACTAACCTTTATATAAGATTTCTCGTTATAATTCCTGAAAATCTATGGGTGTTTATAACGAGGTTCGACTGTATTAAATCGATTTGAATGAAAAGAGAATAGAATAATGTTTTGTAAAAACTTATTTTCATCAAAAAAGAAAACAAAGAATAAGAACTTCTGTTTCAAAATCATTATTCAAATCAATAATTCAAACATTTGAGTGAATTTTTAATAAACTTTTAACTAAATTACTTCTGAAAGAAAATAAGACTTCTTTTGAAACGATGAAAACTGTAATAATTTATGAGATCTTATGCCTAATGAGTCAAACATTTGTCATCAGACGCACAGCTCTATTGTTATTGTAATTGAATTGCTTTTTGTAGGCCAGGGATGCGTAACATATCCAGATTAGAAAATAAGGCCAACCTATGGGCATCACCGGTTCTTAAAAGCAATTTAATATCATATGAATTGTCTGTCGTTTAAAATATACGAATAACTAAATGAGAAAAATCTTTTTTAATTTTCAAAATGAATTTACGAATTATATTCACATAAACCATATTTCGGGTAAATATTGAAATTCTTTTCCTTAATTAAAGAATAATTCAATGTTTCGCTTATTATTAGAAAAATTTTATAATTATTTTATTCAAAATACAAACAAAATTCTTAATTAAAACCAAATACCTTTTTACCTCACAAACAGTTGCATGCTGGTATAAATTGACATTGAGGATAGTGCCGGTATATTCGAATTTAATGGCATGCTGGTATAAATGAATTTTCAATCACATTTTTATGTTGCTTTTCCCAAATAAAATTAAGTTTTATATTCATAATTCACATGTTTTCTCATAAATTCTGTTTCAGAAATAAACATAATGCTGATTTAAGTTATAAACATTTTTGAAATATTAACGATATCATTAATTAAAATCTAATTTTTGAAAATTTTATTTATGCTTGATTGCTTTTTAAGTTCCATATCATCACTTTATACCGGCATGCCGGTAGAGACCATGAATGAATTTTTGGAAACTGGTTAACTTCATTTTTAACAGCATGCAGCTGTTTGTGAGGCAATACGGTAGTAATCAGTTTCGGAGCTCATAAATGAAAATTAAATTTTCATAACTTGTTATTCATTTGTTTACTCAATTTTATGTAACAAATGTTATCTTTAATTAACTATTAAATGGACTGAAAAATTCTCTTTTGATTCCAAGCTTTCAGAAAATGATAGAAATGTTCAAAACTACGGATTAACTCATGGCTTAAGTCTTGGGCACCGAATGGAAACCGAATGAGTGATGAAGTCATCGGTCATCTCATTCATATTGAAATCAGTGTTCACTTTACTCATACAATTACATCACATATTGTGTCTCAACTCAGGTATGTTTTAAAACTTATCTCTATCTCCCTTTGCCTGTATGTCAAACATGAAATATTAGAATCTTGATAAAAAATGTTATTTTTTCTAAATTTATATCCTGGTAATCCAGCTCCCATTTTGCAATAAGAAAATGTCAAAAATTTCAAGTTTTAGAAAAGATGTTAGTATTTGTGTGTTTAGCCTTAAGTCGCTTTCATTTGGATCAATGATGGCCAAGTTCCTCTAGCTCAGGGAGCTCAACCGAACTCAAAACTTAGGAGGTATTTGGACTATTCCCCCTTTGGCCATCACAGATTTGGATGTGAGCCCAGTCTGTCTGTCCAGAGGATGTCTATTATATTGATTTGTGAGAATTGATTCCCGTCTTTGTTGACAAATAATAACGAATTTTGTAATAATAAGAGTAAAGAAGAAATTTGTGCCGACTTTCAGACACATCACAGGACACAAAAATGTGATAAAAATTGGTTTTTGAGTGAAACGTCTAATTCACTGATAACTAACACAAACACAGACTCACACTAGAGATGAGATGAATGCTATAAATTGGTGGTATTTGCACTGGTATTGCACTGAACAGTTTAAAATAAATCAATTCTTTCTCTCCAGTATTGGGCCTACTTTTAAAATACAAGTAATTCTGTTCCTGTGTTTCGTACAGTTGTTTGAAATCCCAGCAGAGCTTTGAGTTTCTCTTTTTTTGTATTAAAAGTTTAGTTTTTGTCTGTATTTCTCTTTTAATCCGAATTTAGTTTCGATTGTTTCTCCATTTGTTCACTTAATTCAAGTGGAAAATCATTTTCTACTCTTTTATTTTGTAATTAATTTTGAATTTGGCTCTGAATAAGTCATTTCCCACACAATAACAAAAAACATTTGTTCCGAAAATTTATCAAACGTTTAGACTATTTTTAGATCAATTCTAGGATTTTCAGAACATGCCTAGAGCACATGTATAAGTAAAAGCAACTCCAAAACAACCTACTTGGTTCATATTTCAAGTTATGCATAAAATTCATCGAGCAATCAATCATTTAACCGGAAATTTTATGAAAATTCAAATTAAATGAGAAAATTCCAAAAACCTATGCGAAGGCAACACTTACTGTCAGTATTGTGTCATTCCGTTAGACATCTAATGATAGCCTTATCTAAAACTCCTTTAAAATTGACACCGAGTCTAATAAAACAGTCACTTTTGTTGTGAAACTCAATTATTACTCAATGGGTTGGGTTTATATCTGGACTAAAGTGACAAAAAATGGCTGTGAATGGGAGGCACCCAATAGTCCTCTTCAATGTCACAAATCATTAGAAACGATTCGGTCCTCACATATAATAAGTGGCGATTCGTTCGCATAAATCGCTATTACTGTTAACTCCAGCAATAAATCATTTAAATTGATATTAAAATTTCTAAGTTATAAAAAATCTATATTAATAACATATTACAAAGATTACCAAGGTTGCAAACTAGCATTCATCTAGATAAACTTAAAAAGTGATGATATATTATAGAAAAAGAATGCTAAAAACTCCCTTGATAATTTAATATATGACAATTTTACATAAAGAAGTATCAAAGACCTTGGTAATTGATGAAAGCATTCATTCATGCATTCATTGAGTGAAATACTAAGAGAATTCTTTGAAAAATTTATGAAAAACATTAACCTTTTGCTAAGAAATCCAAATATAATTTGTTATTCTTTTGATATTAAACTGTATTTTCATATAAACTAAGAATATGTTCAAAGGATTTACTGTCAAACACCTGATAAAAACCAAATGATTAATAGTGTAATGAATTTGTTAAACATATATCTCTTTTTGCGTAACGTTTAGCTAATCAAAGGTAAACATTTGCTGCTTGAAAAATGAAAAACTTGCACTGATCAATCTAAGTTTACTCTTTGAGATATTACACAACTAGAACATTCTTTTCTTTAAGAAACTTGGAATTATTTATAAAGATTCTTGAATTAAGGATTCTTATCGATAAAAACAGTCGGTTTCCTATTGGATGACAACTCAAACAGAATAAGAGTAAACACTGAACCAAAAGTGGAGTTAAAAAAGTTGGTCGAGTCTTAAGTCTAAAGCAATGTTAAGACTATGCAAAGCATTTCTCCGAAAATAAGCCAAACAAGGAAACTAGAACAACTAGAACATTTTCCTATTCATTAAAGTCAACTGAGAGGACAGAGTAAAAGTAGTGCCCAAATAAATATATGTAATATTCTGTAGGCTTGAAATGAGATAAAAAGTTTGAGTGAGTGTTGACTTAAACAATAAAATGATACTAAACTAAACACAAGTCTTTCGATCGAAAATAACGTAATGTATTGTTTTAGAGCAGAATCGCTTTCAATTGCATTCTTGTGTTGAAAGGAATGGGCTCTAAATTGAAATATAAATGGACGGCACAAAAAACTTCTATTTAATAATAAAAGCAGAGAATAGATAATTGCATGAATTTTTCTACTCTCCATTCCCTTCCATTTTATTCTTGCATTCAATTTGATTTTAAGGACTATTTTGAAAATTGAAAGAATAAATACATTGAGAGCCAAATGCGATGAATATATAACTTAATAAGAATTTGATGCAAAATATTCGCCGTCTATTTGTTGAGAAAAACTTTTATGAATTTACGATAAAATTCTTAAGTCTCGTCTTAAGGAAAGGATTTATGTTTTGAGGCAAGAATTTTGAGTTCAATTTTAGGAATATTCTTAGACTTCTGTTAAACCATATGTTCTTAAGAGGGATGAGGGGAGAGAGAGGGAGAGGGAGAGGGAGAGGGAGAGGGAGGGAGAGAGAGAGAGAGAGAGAGAGAGAGAGAGAGTCTGGATGTTCACGAATTCTCGTGTTGTTTGTCTCCCATTCCAATGGGTTTGGGTTCGTGTGTCGCGAGTCTTACAAATTGAATTCTGACTATACTTTCGTTTGTTTTTAAAATATTTTTTATTTTCAATACACATATAAAGGGATAAAAAATAAAATACAAATACAATGAAAATCAATAGTTTGTTCGACCGAAACAAAACACATAATATTTATCTTTAGTCGAAAATACATATAAAACAATAATAATAGAAATATTCTCTTTAACTGTAATCAGAAGAATTGTAATATTTTGCTTACATTTCTCAATATATTTCAAATTTTCTTTCTTTAAAGCAATTTAATAGAAAAATATTGTGAAATGAAATCAAATAAAAGGATTTTACTATATTTCAATGATTATTATTTTTGTCAATTTTGTTAAACTTGGTCTAAAAACCACTGAAAATTCATGTTCAGTAATCGAATGAAAGGGTTTTTCATTTTTAGCCAAAGACAACCAAGGAGTCAACCCAAAACTTTCTGACTTTAAAAATATTGGTAAAGCTCCCTAGCTTTCATAAGGTCTAAGTGCTTGGCTATTTTCTTTTCTTGGCAAATAAGGATAAATCACAACTAATAATAATAATAATAAAGTCATTTTCAGAGCCATTCATAACAACAATATAATGAATTGAGTTTTGAATCATTAAATTAGGAATTTTGATAAAAATATAAAAATTCAAAATTGAATCCAAAATAGGAAACGTCAAAGAATTTCAAAAATCAAATTTTGTTAAACACTATAATTATAATCAGATGTGATGTTAAACAGAATACGTGCCTAACATTTAATAATTGGATTAAAATTCTGCTCTAATTTATTCGATTAGTTCCCGGAATAAAACTTCGAGCACCGAATCCACGCGAAGAGCATAGCAGTAAGTGATCTAGATCGTTTCACTAAATCATTTATTTAATTTAAAACTTGGTAAATTCAATTTGTTAGTTTGAAAGTTAAATTACACCACTATTTATCATTAGAGAGATTTGGCAAGGGAGTTTCAACTCTTATCTTTCTTAAAATGGTCAACTGGGACAAATTATTCTCACTCAATTGAACTTGATTAAAAATAATTCTGAATGAAATTTGCCCTATTTGTTAGTATTTCCTGACTTCAAAGCCATGTCTGGGGGCAGAGCAGAGTTAGCCTGCAATGTGAGCCTTCCTTCGGCCGACGACGCCATTACTCTTATTCTGTGGTACAGAGCGGACACATCTGGTGTTCCCATCTATACAGTAGACGCACGAACGGGGCCTTTAGAGCAGGCAAAGCACACACCAATGCTGAGCGTGTTCTCTAACAATAGGGCACAGTTCGACCTATCCGTCCGACCGGCTGTACTCAGAATAGAGCCGGTATTCGACAACGACGGTATGGAATACCGGTGTCGCGTCGACTATCGTTGGGGTCGGACTATGAGTACATATATCACATTAATCGTCATCGGTAATTATCAAGATATTTTTTAAAAGAGCATGCTAATTTGAATATTTTGATTCGGGTCAGTGCCTCCAAGAAATATCATAATCAAAAACGACAAGAATCAAATTCAAAATGGACTGATCGGTCCCTACAATGAAGGAATGGACATAAGATTAGTGTGTGTTGCAGAGGGAGGTCAGCACTCATTTATTATTTAAATCAGTGAATAACTAATTGAAAAGCGAAACAAAAATTGTGTCTTCATTTCGCAGGAAAACCAACTCCTTATGTGCATTGGTATAGAGATAATGAGCTGATTGATGACACCTACAGCTTCGGCACTACCAATAATACTGTGCACAACGATTTGCTCATTAATAAACTGTCCAGAAGTATGTTCAATAGTGTGCTATCGTGTACGGCCAGCAATAATCTGACCAAAGCTATCACTGTTAGGGTCAGCCTTGATATCAATTGTGAGAAAAATCAGTTATACTTTCAATACTAAAACCAATTATTAAAAAGAGTTACGATTTACTCATTTATTACAATAAATATTTAGTGAAACCAATTGATGTCGAAATAGTGAACGCAAGACATACGCTTACCGTTGGCCGTGAGGTTGAGCTGAGCTGCGAGTCTAGAGGTAGCCGACCACCGGCTCAGTTAACTTGGTATAAAAACAATCAGGAACTGAGTAATTCCAGGTATTCCTCAATTGTATACAAAGAATAGGGATTTTGTTCAAAAGAGGATTAAACATAAAAATGTTGCAAAAAACTCTTTAATAATCCTAGAACTCAACATAACCAAAAATAATTAATAGGATTGTTAGCATGCTAATTACTTGTCTGAAACATACTATTCGTCGATTAAATCCCAAGAGTAATCTTAGAAATGGGTTTAAACATACGGTTCTTTAGTTTATAGATAGAGATTCTTAGGATTAAATGAAAGGGAAATAAAATCATTGAGAGTGTATAACCAAGGTGCTCATCATATTGGAGCAGTTTACATCAAAATAATTTGCTTATATAAATTGGATCATACTAATGAGCATGTTCAGATCCATCACAAAGTTCATGAACCTCAAGAATTCTTTTTAAAAAGCAGCAATGAATTAATGGCAATAATATTGAAGATAAGGGAAATACATATTTTGAGTTGAGCTAAATTACTTGAGAAGGCACTTAAAATCTTAGCAATCCTTTCTTGAAAAAGTAACTAGCTCATTAATCAGGACACATATGATTGATTGTTGAGTGTATTTAAAAAATTTGTTATTTTCAAAAGGAAGATGTGATTAATGTTGTGTTTCGCACACAAATACAGGGAAAGCATTTCACACGATGGAAATGTGACCACAAGTCTGTTAAAGTTGAATCCCCAGGTGTCGGACGACGGCGCTTATCTGTCATGTCGTGCGGAAAATCTACGCTTAGCTAATAGTTGGCTCGAAGACGGCTGGAAACTAAACGTTCTCTGTATGTGTCAGCCCTCACAACACTCTTCACTTTGTGACCACTGATAAGTCAGCGCTTAGTTTAGTGCACTGTTTTAGACCAACGGATAATTATGGCCACTATTTATAGCTGAGTCGGAATCTGGCTCTAGTCAGCACATGCATGATATGGATGTGGATCTCTGCCGTATACTCAGCCTTTTATTTTGAAAGAGAAGGCGCTTCTGATTCTTAATTAGGAGATTAAATGAACTAATTGTTTGTTTTATGAAATGTTTCGATTGAAACCATAGCTTAGACTCAAAGCAAATACTAATTGTTTTGTAGCTTTAATCAAAATAGCGAAACCATCAGAATAATGGTCTGCACATAATATTCTGACCATGATAACATCGCTTTTAAATAAATAATGAGAAAGATATATTGCATCAAATATTTTCAAAAAATGATTACTTAGCTGAATAATTGAACAAGAACAAAAATGGAATTTGAAATTCTCCAGAATAGAGAAAAACAAAACTTTGATAAATCGAAAATATAAATTTCCAAATGAAGATGAACATGCTTGCTCTTTCCAGACAAATAAAGCAAAATAACATAAAATGTATGCCAATAAATTCTAATATCTTGGACAAATATCAGCAATAAATATGAGAAATAAATGATAGAGTCGTTAAAACTTTACTCTCTCACTCTCTCTCTCTCTCTCTCTCTCTCTCTCTCACACACACTCTCTCTCTCTCTCACTCTCTCTCACTCTCTCTCAC
>JAQGCS010000595.1:0-20392 GCA_034702105.1 Fuscozetes fuscipes
TTTGATTTTGACGCCATTGAGTGGAGCGCCCACTCGTCCGTATGATAAGTCATTAAAGTCAGTGGCCAGAACTAGATAATTTTAATAAGAACAAGCTGTAATTAATTTTTGTATATAACTTAAACATTTTCTATTTAGCAAGGTAACAAATTCAACTCACTTTCCTATAATTTTTTAAAAATTTTGATAAAATTTAGGTTTTATTTGATTTTTAAAATTTAATTGATCAGGGCTTATTTAAGTTAATATGCTCACTTAACTATATCTGGATTTGAATTCTTAATGTTAAATGTGCAATATATTTGTTGTTAATCATGTACAAGGTGTAAATAATTTCAAATTTAAAAAAGCTTTTATGGAGTTTTTAAAAACTATGAACTTGGAAAGTGAAACTATTAAACTTTTACCTGCACCGCACGTCTCAGTAGTTCCGTATCCATGAATTAGAGTCACATTAGCCGAACATTTGATGAGCGCCTGTAGTTGTGGTGAGAGGGGAGCGCTTCCAACCACCATATATTGCATTCTTCCTCCCAATTGTTGTTTAACTTTACCGCACAATAAGTTGTTAACTATTGGTGTAAGATAACCTGTAAAATTTAAATTGATTTAATATTATTAAAACCGGTCGAAAATATTTAAAACAAAAAGATCTAGGTCACTATTGATAAAAATGATAGACTGTTGCGAATGATTTGTTTTTGATAAGAATTTGTAAAAACTGTAAATAAATTACAAAATAAAAATGAGTCTAAAATAATGAATAAAATTTCCGATTAAGTCAATGAACTGAGCGATGAATTGCAGGAAAATTTATTTTTTAATTAAAATCTCTTATTTTAAAATAAATGCTCATGGTAAATTCTATTACCTTTTTGAATCCAATATGACTTATAATCGATTAAGTAATTGAATATATCGGTCGACACTGGAGTTCGGGCCTTAAGTTTGGCGTACATTTCCTTACGAATGCGGTCCAACACTAGTGGCACAGTTGTCATAATTGTAGGCTTTAAAAGTCTGAGATCACAGACAGTTCCTTCTGCCAGACCGGGCGCTGACTCATTCAGTGTGAATGGAGTGGCGAACCCTATTTTGACCCCACCTAGAAACAGGAACAGCTCGATCGTGGCCTCGAGAATGTGTGCCTGTGGCAGATATGCTATGTAGGTGTGATTTGGGCCGTCCATCATCACATCCCGGACCACCTGTCCCATGGCCATGGCCGCTTCCTTCAATTGCCGCTGTGTTCCGATTACACCTTTAGGTAAACCACTTGTGCCGCTCGTATACATTATCTTTATAAACAAGTACAAATTAATTAAGCATTTTTATAAATGAAATCAAAAAGATTACCAAGCACTCATCTTCCGGTTTTAAGGATTTGAATTTGAATTTATGCTCAATTTTCTGTCCAATAGTTTCCAGTTCTTTTAAAGAAAGTACTTTCACCGGTGACTTAAAATTATGATTAATCTCTTTCTTAGGCCCTAAATTAGAAAAGAACTAGTTAATTTTGAAAATCATAGTAAAATAAAACATACCTTCAAAATAGATTACAGTTTTGAGAGTTGGCAGTCGTTGTGAAAGGGCTGACACTTTGGTTATTAACTCAAAGCTAGTGATCAGATGAGTGACTTCAGTCTCATTAATTGCATGAATCAGTCCCTCATCGGAAAGGGTATGAAATACTGTGACTAAAACAGCACCCATTTTGGTCAATGCGGTACTCGTTAGGAACCATTGAACACCTGTTTCGGCATAGATAGCAACCCTATCCCCACTTTTAAGACCAGTTGCAATAAGACCCTGAGCTATGTCTTCGACTCTTTGATTGACCTGTCCCAGTGTTAACCATTTATAGTCTGATAATCTATACTTTCTGAGCACTTTTCCATCGATTTTGATAGGGTTTCCCTCTCTGTCCGTCTGAACTTCTTCTGCCAACACTTCTCTGTAGCCAAGGGTTGGTTTGTCCAAAGGGTATAGTTCTAAAACTTTTACAAAAGCATCAGCAGCAGTTTCACATTCCATAAGCGGATGGAAAGGTATGTCTACATGTCTGACCCATTCTGAGGATGAATCAGAGGGGTCGACCTGTTGTGCTCCACAATCGGCAGCGATGGACAGCCTTTTCCATGGCTTTTGAATCCAGTAATAGAGAGGAAGTGTTAGATATGTATATGAATTGACAACAATTCGGGCGAAAAACATAAACACAAACACAAAAATATCACTAAAAATACTGCGAAACATATTTGTTATAAACTTGAGTCTTGCACACAATGTGAACAATCAATTATCAACGTGAAAAATATTTAAATAAATAATATAATTATTATCCGGGAATAAACCAACTCTTAATCAAATACTTTTCACTCAATGAGAACTCTAACACAAACTGTAAACTTATTTTGAAAATAAGTTTTAGTTTTACTCAAAACTCTGTAAAAAGAACCTGTTGCTTTTAGAGGGAATTTTACCACTTTTCGCAATAAGTAAAGTCATTTTTCCTAAATAATAGACAGTTTTCTCATCCGAATACAATTCAAATGTGACGGTCTGTCGACTATTTGAGTCAATGAGAGCCACAAATAAAGTGTTTTTAAGAAGAAATCACAAATGTGTGTAATGAAGACGTCAGAGGAATTCCTATAAAAAGACAAGTATTACCTGATTTTCCAGCGCACAGGAGTCCTGTCCTCTATTAGCCACCCTTTGGGTGTTTAGTAGAAAGGCTCAGAATATTCCATTTCTGCTCAATTGTTTGCCAGAAGGTTTTTCTACTCATTGATAAGAAAAATAGATTTTTTCCTAACAATCAATTAAAAAATGTAAACTACAGTCAAATCTATAGATAATTAACAAATATTTGCTTAAAGTGTGTAAATAATGGGATTTTTTTCAAACAATTAAGTGAAAGTTTAAATTCATATTTCAAGCGATAATATTTAGGTCAACCAATTCATAAAGAACTTGAATTGCTGCTAGATTATATTAAGTAGGTAATTTGTTTCAAGTGTTACAACAGATAAGACTGGACTGTATTCCCAGTGACTGACCTACAAATGAAACAGTTTTGTTACTTTTTAACAAATTCTTTAGAAATCTATTGAATGAAAACTCTTTTGTTTTCTTTTTATAAAAAACTGTAAATGAAATCCAAAACTAATTTTTATTTTCAAATACTTTTATTTAACAATTGACTTAACTTTTCCCACATTTATGAGAATTATTTAATTGAAGGGTTATTTTTGTTTATCAGAAACAATCATATGTAGTGATTGAGATAAACAATTGTTTTCATCAGGGATTTTGTTTTTAATCTTAGTGAACATGCTAGTTTTTAAACGACATATCATAATATTGAATACAAAAATAACAAGTGGAACGGACCAATTGCCATTCATAAGTGCCACTAGGCACACGTTTCGTTATTTTACTTGACATCATATCACTTGAGCTTCAATAATAGCTAACAAAAAAATCAAATGATGCAAATATCAAGTTTGTAATAATTGGGCTTGATCAAATAAATTTTTATATTATTACAGTAATTAATTGATTATATTTACTTAATATCATATATATATTGGAGTTAGAATAAGTTTTGACAATTTTAGTTCATCAGAGTTGACCTTGTGAAGATTTAATAATTGCTTTACTCGTTATTTATACCTAGGAAACGAAGTTTTTGATTAACAGTTTTTAAAATAAACAGCAAGTAACAATTAAAAACTGTAATATTAAAATAACAAGTAATTTAAGTTAAACAAACTCAATTAAAAATTTAGAGTGGCTTTGTAGTGGCTTAAATTATATGCTATATATTGTATAAGGTCAAAACTTAACCTATCAACATTAAGTTTAAAATAAAATTGGGCTTTTTAAATGTCAAAGCTATTATCAGATAATTTGTCCCAGATTTGTTTTCCAACCATTGCATAAATACTCATGAATACCATTTGTCTGAATTTATTTATATCCGTGTTACTTCTTGCACAGTTAGTTGCAATCCTATCAAAACCGGAATTGATTTTAACCAAAATTACATTTTATTCGATAACAAACTTATTGTGAGTTTAATATGAATTTATTGCAATTCAAATGAAAAGCCAATCAATTTATTTGACATTTGAATAAAATCTTCAAATTTATTGAAATAAACTCTTAATTAAATTTCATTCCTTAAATGGCGGTTAAGTCAGAGCACATCATAAAGATATTAACCAATTGTTCGCAGAACTAAACTTGAAGTTCCATCAAATTATTAAATAGTGAAGATTTATAATGGTTATTTTGAATCTTAATTTGGTATTATGATATCTTTTATCATCAAGTATATTTGACATTGATCACTTATATTGATATACTTTGATGGGTTCGAGCGGTTCGGGGAAACAACTCTTTTGAAGTGTTTTAATGTAAGTAATAAATAGGAATATTCTGCTCAGGTGTGGCCAAGGTTGACGGCTCTAGAGGGGGATCTACGGTTGATTTTTTTTTTAAAAATTGACACAAAAAACACAAAGGAGGAGTTGGGTAAAAATTTGCCGCCTCGCTTTGCTCTGCGGCAGCGAGAGGGGTATACCCATAATGTTAAATTTTTGAAAATTTCTATGTGGGATAATGCCAAATTTTCGACTCTAGGAAGGGGATAATTCGTCGATCCCCTGGCCACCCCTGTAATATGTCATGAATGATAAATTTGAGTGAACAATATAATTAATCAGAGAAAATAGTTGACCAATTCCATTACTTCTAAAATGAAATTGTAAAGCAATCAATAAAAATTCTACTCTCCATGCCTATATGTTAGGCTATTACTAGATAATTGGTAGGTAATTTATGAATTTGTCTTTCATAGTTAAAAGTTATGAGAAAACATTATTCTGTAATATGATTAATAAGCGGTAAATGTTATTATAGCAAAATATAAAGTTATGAAATTTTTACTTGAACCTTAAAGTCATTGTTGAAGAAAATGATTTTTAAGTGTGTACTTTTTTGTTTTACTCGAGTTTGGTCACATTTACAAAGGCCAGGTCATTTTACAGTCAAGAATATTCATGAAAATATTTTAAAAACATTTATCTTATGAAATTGGCAAATTTTAAAAATATAATTTGAATATTGCAGGACAAATGAATTATTATTTTAGTCAATAAAACTACTCATCAGAACCAATAAATATTATTATACCTAGGCAACATGAATAGTTTATTTTCTGAAATTGTAAAGAAAATTAAACTAGAGAACCTACTTATTTAGTGAGACCAATTACCGATGTAGCTTTCCTTATTATAATCAACATTATAATAAAAGGCGAATATTGTTCACTCCATGGAGTGCCAACACTTTATTAACAATCTCAATAATCAAAGAATGTGTCTCGTATTTCATCCCAGGCCGATTCTATTCCATTCTTATCGGCGACTATATATTCATGCTCAATTTTAGAGCACTACTGAGTTTAATGATTACTGTTTATTTTGTTTCTGCCATTTTGAATAAAAATTTAAATAATTCTTTAAACATCAACCGAGAAATTTCACCCCTCATCAATTTGGAAAACAATATGAAAATATGAAAATATATGAAATATGAAAATTTGTGTTTATTAATTGGACTCTACTATATTTGTGTATTAATTAACATCAATTTACACAATGACTAACACCCTGGTCATACAGACTTAATTGCATTGATTGTTATCTCTTTGATAACCTTTTTCATTTTATCATGCACATCTGTTGATTTGGAAGCTAACAAGACTTATGAATTGTTGATTGCAATGAATGCCAGTACAAGACTTCGAATTACTCGACTAAAAGTAAGTAAAGACTTTAAGCTAGCAAAATATTTAATTAATTTTGAAATTTATAGTTAATGTCATTCATTGAGAGTACGGCTGACAAGAGAATTGGCTTTTACTGTTGGAAACTGTTTAAAATCACCTAGTTTAGATGTTATTCGGTAAAAAATCATAATAATAAGTTTTAATTTGCACATTTGATTTATAGTGGTTAGTGCTGATGATCAGAATAACTTTAAAAATCAGAAACTCATCGTAATAAAAGTTGTGTAGTTATTATGCTTTTATGAGTAACAAGCAAAGTATTCATTTATTCATGCAAATTGTACAGGCAGGTTTACTTTATATTAAATGTAATTTAATTTATTGTTCTTTTATTGTGCAATACTTTATTAATAGAATTTCTAAAGAATATTTTACTCCTCCTGGGAAGTCTGAAGCCCCTAGGATGGTAGTAGAGTGATGGCCAAAAAGGAGTATAGTCAAATACTTCTTGATTTTGAATGTTGAGACCCTACTGAGCTGGAGTAACTTGGCCATCACTGATGGTAGTACTACAAAGCCATTCATTGAGCAACATATTACCCTCTTTTATGCTAGAGCTTGTTTTACTAGTGTGTGGGGCAATATTTATTCAGCTTTTCTAAAATTAAATGCAATGCGAGCCTCAATTCCGCACAGAATTAATGCATTTTTTAGAACACGACTGCAATTGAAACTCATCTAAAAATATCTCACATTGTCTTCAATATAGTGTTTATCAAAAGTTTGCGCACTTTTTGTGATAAATTTTAATCTCAATCTTCATATCTCTTGAGAATTAAACTCGAGTCAAACGAATTAGTGTTTAAAGTGAGTGAAAACAACTCTTCATTTGAAATAAAAACTTATTTTCATTATTAAATGATATTTGAAGCGAATATCTTTTGGCATACAAACAAAAAATCAATTAATTATTAATAATCACATTTATAAACATATGTTTTCTATGACTTTCATATAGTTTTGATATATGTTTATGTGTGACGACTATTCATAACAAGATATTTATACCGAAAATTATTTAATCAAATTATAAATTTAATAACAAAATTATAAATTATTTGATTTAATATTCAAATGTTTATCATATTATTGTTGAAATTCAAGCCATGGTTTTGATCTCAAATTTAAAGTAACCTTGATTGAAATATCTTAGAAATGAAGCATTATTTTCATTTCAAAGTAACCAATGAAGTCTTGTTTTTCAAATGGATTAAATTAAACACATTTTGCGGTAAATATTATGTTTATATCACCCATATCCATTTCCAATGATTTATTATATTTTTCTTACAAATCACAATAATTCATTTTGACATGCATATTTAATCAAAACCGTATGTTGTAATTTGTGAATCAAGTATTTTTTTACTTTTATCAAGCATATGGTAACTTAGGTGATGACCATAATGATGAATACTATTCATTTTATTTATTCCAATATTGGTTAATTTTTCCTTGATATTCTGTATATAGTATTGCTATACTAGGTAGTTTTCTCTTTGATTTATAAAAATATATACTTATTATATTTATTGAAAGATTTAATTACAAAAACTCGTTATAACTCTGATAAGAACGTGTCTACCCTGACAATTTAGATCTTTTATTTATTCATTTATATCCTTATATTATTGAGTAATAGGAAAAATAAAGCGCCTGATGAGTTTTAAAGTTCAATCAGAGTGCCCAGCTAGAATATTGTATTGTCTTACAAAAAAAAATTAATTATTTTTAAAATTAACTTATAGCTTTCAAATTGTCACAAAAACTCAGAGCTGTAACTTCAACCTCACCTAGAATCAACTAAGAACAGGGAGCCAATAGAGAATAATCTCAAATTCTTATACAATACAAATACAAAGGTTTCATTATTTGAGCTTGACTAACAATTTCTTTTTATTTACCATTTATTTTAAACAATTCTCATTTAATTTACTTGAGAATCCAATTTTTAATAGGTATTTACTTTCCCTCCATAGCTATAGATAACAAAAAAAACTATGACCATTTAATGGTTGTCTTTTTTTATAGAACTGTCTTTAGCATGCTTGCTCGTGATATTTTTGCCGATAGGCTACCACGCGGTCACTTATTTCTACGAAAAGTACCGGCGCCAAAAATTCGAGGAACTTTCACAAGAATTGGTCCCGATCAATAGAAGGACAGTTGACATATCATACATAAAGACAGAGGACGACCGGATAAGTGTGCATAGTAGCTTCAGTGGCTCAGACACCAAACAACTGACCGATACAAGTGCTGTGCCACTCACCACACGTCTGATACTCACACTATTCTTCACAATTAAAGTCACAATTAATTATCTCTTAATGTGTATTATAATGACAATGAATGTTAGCCTATTGTTCAGCCTATTAATCGGATTTGGCATTGGTTATTTCTTTTTCCACAATGAATAGTGTCATTAAACACATATAATTATAGGTATTTGCAGAATATTCAATGTCTATGCCATTAACGCAATGATTGATTACAACTTTGATCCTGTGAATTTTTCAATCTTTAAAATCAAATTTTAATAGATTGATCAATTTTAATAATAAAGGTATTTTTAAAATGCATTCCAGATATTTTCAATTGTATTTTTGCTTGTTCATCTGTGTTGTCACAGAGAATTATTTGAAGAATTTGACCTTGATAATGATTAGAAATATTCAGTTTATTGGATTGAATTTCAAATAACTATTTCAATTATGTAAACTTATATAAACTTGCAAAACTATTCAATAAATGTTAAAAATATATTCTATTAGTGAATTTCGTAACTAATTTAATTAGTATCATGGGACTTTTCATATGATTATATAAGAATTGTTTGAGTGATTATAACGATGGGAAAAGAATTGATTCAATGAATGAGTTTTTGGCATTTGATTTGTGACTTTCACTTAATTGTCGTCCAAATAATTTGCTGTTAATTGTCTGTAAAGCACTCAATGCGTGACTCAATGAATGCCAAATCAAACGGCGACACAAAAAACGAGTCAATACTTTATTTATTCAAATGACTGTTAATGACAATGAATTTTATTATCGCACAGAATATTCATCTATTCATCAGTGCTTTGATTCATACATTCTTTCATTTTTTTATTGAAAACTGGAATTTAATTTTGAAATTTTAAAAATATTAATATAAAAATCGATTTCATAGTTTTGGAAATTTGATGCGATTCTCATATTTTGTTGATTTAACCAAGTACATTTTTGCCCATAAGCATGACTTATACCTTTTCAATTGAAATCGATTCAATGGGCAAACTGGCCATTGAAGAAGAGAAAAGCGGTCAAAAGTTATGGAAGCTATCAGTGATTATGTTCTTGATAACTATTTCATTTTGTATAAGTAAGCTTTATTAACATTCAATTGAAAAAGTTACTCAATTGTATTTTGTTGAAGTGATTGGTCTTTTCATTGTGGAGAGCCTGCAGTGCAGACAAACTGTAGAAGAAGCAGATCAGTGTGGACAGCACTTGACATTCTTCGGTGACCGGGATGCTTTTATACCGCTCACCCAAAATGATATGGATGAACATTGCAAGTGAGTGCCAACAGAAGTGATCTCCTAGCCGAATTGATTTTAAATCAAATTTGCTTTAAGGTTAATGTTTGATTCGCTCAAAAGTCTGAAAAAATATGCTGGAACATGTTTGCCTACATTCCCACAACAGGCCCTCACTGTTTACACCAGTGATATGGAAGAGGTCTTGAAAAACAGATGCAAGAATAAGAAAGTTCGAAAGAGTAAGTTAACTTGATAACTTTGTATAGTTTCAGTTTAACCAAGAGCATCACCAACACCATCATCTATTGTGTAGAATTTTTGAAATTTGCGAGATGTTGGGCCACACAGGATAAAATGCACAAGGTCAGCGTCTGTGTGGACAAACACATCATACAACTAGAGTTCATCCACAACAATTTGGACCCTGACCATCAAATTGCGGCCATTTGTTGTACAGCACATCAGAAGCACGACTGCATCCGACGGGAAATGAAAGGTATGTGCAGTGAAGAGAACGTCGAGTATGTTATGAACGCCATAGAGGGCTCGCACTCGGGTATTACTGAATTTGCATGCGGCTCTTATAAAACAACTGACGCCTGCGATTCCTATTTCAACGCCACTGTTTGGGAACCGCTTAAAGACATCGTCAACAGTAAAGATGAGAAACTGTTGGCCACTAGACATAAGCACAGGAGTGCGTTGGGGCCCACCATAGCTATAATTACCCACTTTGAAATGTGAACCTTTTGTTTAATTTTATTAAATACTTTGTACAGTCTTTTCAATAAATGATTTTTAAAAAATTTTTCTCATCAAGTTAAATGTCGGAAACATTCAAGGTTAATTATCAAGGGAATTATCCCTTGTTAGATGTACTGATAAAAGGTTATACTAAAGGTGAGGGAAGTAATTAAATAATATTTTTTCACTTCACTGATTGAATTTATTGATTGAAAGTCTTATTAATTGATTTATCAGACAATGAGTATATTTTGAAATATTTCACATTTTCTACAATTGTCAGAAAGATCTAGCATTTCATTCAGTACTTGTCCAGGAATTAACGCATCAATTTAAGGCTTAATGTGTGGGAGGTTTAGAAATAATGATCAGCTCCTTTTAGGAAGTATGTCCATGATCACATCAATAATAATATGTAAGCAAAGGTAATATTTTTATAATAAATTAAATTTCTGTTTCAAAGTAAGCCAAATATATGTTGTTTATGGCGAGGACTGTAAGCAAAGTGTTGAGGTGGCTGATCAATGTGCAAGGCATATTAGCATTTTTGGTAATCCCGATGTTATTATACCCGTGACAGAGGCGGACATGGACAGGCATTGCAAGTACTATTCATTTGTTTATATTAAATCATTAATCAATAAACTTTAACAAATCTATTTGTATTTATTAGAATCTTTTGAGTAAAGAATTTAAATAAATATCATATTTTACCAAAACTGTAAAAATGAAATTTAATTTTATTGAGTCAATTTACCTTTAACAATTAAGTTCTAAGTGGCTTACATAGAGTTGGAATTCGAGATAACTTCATTTTTTAATGAGTTAATGTATCACTAATTAATAGTTCTAGTAAATCGAGTTAAAATTACTGGGTCTTGTTGATTTTGCCTAGCCTAACTTTGGAATCAATTCGATGTTTGAGACGCTTTGGTAGACAATGTTTGCCAACATTTCCCCGACAAGCTCTGGGTATATTCACTAAGACTTTAAGAAATCTCGTTATAAAAAGATGCAGAAGACCAAGCTTCAGAAAAGGTAAATTATCAAACTATATTTTCTTCCAAAATACCAGTTTTTAA
The DNA here is from genome assembly GCA_034702105.1 of Fuscozetes fuscipes. Taxonomy (NCBI): domain Eukaryota; kingdom Metazoa; phylum Arthropoda; class Arachnida; order Sarcoptiformes; family Ceratozetidae; genus Fuscozetes; species Fuscozetes fuscipes. The sequence goes on from JAQGCS010000595.1 coordinate 11,214, forward strand.
ATTTTATTTTAGAATTTTTGGAGCTAGCAAAGTGTTGGAAACCAAAGGAAAGACTCCACAAAACACACATTTGTGTCGACAAACATATCATACAATTAGAGTATATTAGCAAAAGAGTGGTCGAAGAGTTCCAAATTCCGGCCATTTGTTGCACGTTTCAACAAAGGAATGCCTGCATTAAGAGGGAATTGTCCCAAATATGTAGTGAGGAGAATGTCAATTATGTTATGCGAATGATAAGCGACTCGATGGGAAGGTTGACTGCATTCGCCTGCAGTAAATACCTGTCCATTGAGGCGTGCGATCGATATTTTGCATCAGACGTCTGGCTTCCGCTCAAAGATGTTATCAATACTGACGATGAAAAACTATTGGCCACAAGACACCACCACCAGAGTGTTCTAGCCCCTATTGTCGAGATTGTTACACAATTTAAGTTATCGTGACTTAAATAAAATGCATTATAAAATGATCAAGTCATTATTTTAAGCAATAGCGATTGATTTGAAGTATTTCATAAAAAAAAATTTGAAACATAATACAACAGTTCTTAGAAACATGGTTGTTTAAACTTTGAATCAACATTTTTGATAGAAAAGCTAGTTGAATAAATGATCAAAACATTAATCAATCAATATTTTCTAGATTATTTTGTTAAAATAATGGGTATATAATTTTATTATTAATTTTGAGTTTCAAACTGTAACTAATGGCATCAAAATTATAAAGATAATTTGATCATAGAAATATTTACAAGATTGGACGCAAAACCTCATAAATGATTATTTTTTAATTAATTGTTTATACTATATTTATAGCCATGTTGAAAACCAAGGTAAACAACTTTCAATTGAAAAAAAATCGAAAAAGATTTTATAACCGAAAACAATTACAATTCATTTAATTCATATCTAAAAAGAAATTCACCAAAACTTGAGATAATCTAAACTCTAAAACAAATTAATTTTATATAAATGTCATTCAATTGAAAATATGTGGCAACTAATGCCCTAAAACTTGGTTAAAATTGATACTCTTGGTTGAGCAAATTAGGAATCTAACCATTTGTTCGAACGAATTATCAATTTCTTCACCCGAAGAGTTCAAAACATTTTTGTCTAATTTTCAAATCAATTCAAATGAAAAGTCATTAAACTATTATTCAATATATGAAAAGTTGGGATAATTTTTATTTTTGTTAACTTTTATTTTTTGGTTTCAATTATGATTTTCCCCAATAATTATCTAGTTTATTGATATAACAACAGGCGATGGAGTGGTGGGTAATAATGCAATTCCCAAGAAATTGCATCGAATATGATTGCGTCAGAAAACCGGTTATCTTTACTCAAGTGGTGGAGAATAAGAATACAGTCAGACATCCGTTAAATATGTAATAAATTACTGAATAAATTATGTTGAAGGAGAACGTTGTGTTCATGAAATAGAAGTTACCCTGTAATAGATGAATGAAACGCCCCTCTAGTACAATTTTGTCATTGAACTAAAAACTTTGAAAAACTTTTGCTTTCTTTCACAAACTTTTCATTTTTGATGCAATCGATAGCTTTGTTTGATTTTTACGTCAATTCAAAAACAAATTTATTTTTGCCTAAAAATTGATTTTAATTTCTAAACAAGTTCATTGTGTTTAAACCATTTGTATAATACTCATTACATTTTTGTCTTGCTTATTATTAAAAATATTAGTCAGCATTATTTATAGAAGTGGCTTAATAACAAATTTTGATAGGCTATAGGAGAGGGAAAATACTGATTATAAACTAGCTTTCTTGCAATTTGATTCTTAAAATTTTCTTGCAAATTTTTTCAACTTGTAAAAATTTTGTAAATTCGTTATTTATTTATAAACTGCAACAAATATTGAATACTTAGGTAAGTTTAAAATCATATTCTATATAAATTTATCGGAATCATTCTGTTCGTTGCTTATTTAATTCCTAATGTAATGACTCAATTGCAAAGAACCAAGCTAGAAAACTTATTAATTAAATAATAAATAAAAATAAAACTTGGTTTATTTTTTTCATAATATTTATAAAAAGATTTTCAGATGATCAATTTCCTTGCTGGTTAAATTTTGTAAATTCTTATCAATTTAATTCACTTTATTACAATTAACTAAGTCAATCATTAACTTGTAATTATAGATTATGCCAACAGAAAAGAATCAAGTAGATTTCAAGGAATTGATACCTGAAGTTCGCCAGCGTATGAAAAATAAATACGAAAGTGACCCCGATAAATATGATCAGGTTGACATTAACAAACTAGCAGAAGATGATTGGTCAACCCTCAGATATATAAAATGGAATAGGGGAGATATTGACAAAAGTGTTGACCAGTTGGACATAAGCCTACGGTGGCGGTATGAATTCGGTGTCAACACACGGTCAGAGTCTGATCTGCCCGAGGAGTTTGTCAAAGCCGGTGCCATCTTTCCATTTGGGTGTGACCACTCTGGCCGACTCCTACTATATATCAGGGTGAAGGTGTATAAGAAGTTACCACAACTGATAGAAGTCTTCAGACAATTTGTGGTGGGAGTTATCAACAAAGTGGACAATGATTCCGGTGCTAAAGGCTATGCTCTGGTGTTTGATCTGACGGGAGTTGGCTTTTCTAATGCAGATATGGATTTCCTTCAGTTCCTCATCAATACCTTCAGAATCTATTTTCCTTATGGTCTGCGGCACGTCATTGTGTATAACCTGCCCCGCCTTCTGCGCCCACTCTGGGCGATAGCAAAGTTATGGATCGGACCTCAGGAAAAAATAATCAAGTTCGTCAGTGGAGATGAGATTAAGGAGCTTGTTCCTATTGAGCAACTACCACTTTATTTGGGAGGTTGTGCTGATATAGACTTTACGGCTCCGCCCGAAGGCTGTAAATCAGTCAAAGAGTTGGCCGCGAAGTATGGCTTTACCGACACTGAAGTGGAAAAGTATATGAAAATCTTTGAGCCGCATATTAAAGAAGCGCAACAATTAGTGGTCGGCGCCAAATGATTTATTTTAGCTAGATTCATAATTCAAATGTTTAAAATAAATAATTTTGCTTGATATTTGCATATGCTTTATTTAATTTAAATAAAATAATTAATAACTTTTAGCAAGGCAATCTATAATTTAGAAATTATAACTACACATTCAGCTGTAAACTTGTAAAAATTTTTATGCTTATTAATTGTTCCAATAATAACAGAGGTATTTGTTTTTATATAAAGTGGTTGTGTTTTAATTGAATTGAAACTCTAACTTAATTATTCATGTTAATTTAATCATATTCTGAATTGAAATTTGATAAAAACCACAAGAAGTTTGATTCGTGTGATAAGCTATTTTTCAATTTTAAAATTTTTTAGCTAGAATCTTAATAAAACCAAGTTAACAATATTCATATTAGTCATCAATTAATAGGCAAAATATTGTTTAATTTTAAAATCATTGATTCATATGAATTGAAAACTCAAATGAGTGACAAATGTATGCCAAGGAATGGGAATTATTTTTTTCAATAAAAATCACTGAAAAGCATTTAAATAACATTTCTCTATTTGATAGGTGATAATAATCATAGAAAAAATAAATACTTACTTAAGTGTAAATCAAAATAAAAGTGAAGAACCATTGAGTTAATGGCCTTCAAAATTGTGTCACAATTAAGAAATAAATTTCTAGTAGAAAATATTCTATTACAGTCTAACACTGGTATTTTTTTTATCAAGCTAACTAATCTGAAAACCGAAAACAGTTTAAACAAGTTGATTTAAGTAAAGCATTCTTGTCAAAATTGTAATCAAAAAGATAGTAAGGTTGGCAAGGTGTTAGATAGTAATTGATGCCCAAATATCATGCAAATTAATTTGCTTTGAATATGAAAATTGACATTGCACACATTAATTTATTGAATATTTTCCTTGAAATCAATTAACGTCAAGAAAATAATTTTATTGAAAATTAGGTTTAATTTAAAAATTTTGATTTAATTTCCAAGTCATGGAGAGCACATTAAACTGGCCTTGGTCATTGATCATCCGAGCAGCAATTGGGCCAGTGAGATGAACTTGCAACAATTTTCACACTTCTCACATACCACACCCTTGATGCTCTCCAAGTCTTGGTATTTTATACTAGTCATGTTAAACATCTCTAAAATATTAGAATAATCATGGTGAATATTGTAAAAGAATATAAGATTTTAGGCAAATATTAAAAACTACCTATACCAAGATATACCTGTAAACTTAAAAACCTTTTTGATAAGTGATGTTTTTTCGCGAACAGCGCAAAAGCGATCAAGGTTTGTTGATATACCTTTAATGATGGTTAAATGCCAAGATATAATAAATAAGTAAAAATTTGCTTACTCTGGACAGTGTGCTTCATGTCACAATCCTCACTTTTGCCCTGTGTAAAGAAAGCGCTGTCCGTTGCGTTCAGACCAAAAGCCAAGATAAAAACACTATAAATGACAGTAAATAACATTCTTGCTAGTTTGCAAATAATAAAGAATAAAAGATCAATTTTCTATATTTATACATACTTGAAAGTAGTTGTGATGGAGAATCAAACAATATAAATTTTGTGTAGGTAGTTGCATAATGTGACAATGGTCATTATTTGTTGTAAAGGACAATTTTGAATTTATAGTGAAATTTGTTTTAATAAAGTCTTGTTATTTAAATAGGAATTTGGTTCTGGTATTTGTATTTTAATAGTACTCCAAATTTTAACTCGAATATGATTTTGAAACTAAAATAAAAATAGATTTCAATAAAAAAAACATATCGTTCATAAAATTCCTTCAATTACTACAAATCACGTGATTTTCATTGAAATAAATTGTATTACATTTGCATTCATTTAATTACAATTAAATACGTTTACAATCGAAAGGTTTTCCTTTCATATAATTTATGTTAAATTTAATAGAAAAGTAGTTAATTAAAAACTAGCTTGTTATAAAAAAACAGCTTTTTTATTGAATTTTTTTTATGAACAGTTGCATTCTTCTTAATAATTAATGTCAATTATTTCATATTTAATATAGAATTTAAGAAATAAACTAGGATTACTTATTTGAGCAGATTTAAAGAATTTTGTTTTTTAATTTTGATTAAGTATAATTGCAAAATAATTCATTAACTCACCATAACTAGTAAATTTATTATAATCCCTTAATTCCCCTGATCCAAGTGAAGAATTATACCTTGTTCGACTGTATATGATATTATTCGAATATAGTTCTTTATGATAAAAATTTTTACCAATTTAAAACTCACTAATAAATGCAAATTTAGAGACAATTAAGTATATACTCAGATATTTTTATTTCGATTTACCTTTTATATTCTCATATAAAACAAAGTTTTATTATATTTAACTCAAAGTTTGCATGTTTAGAATAATACAGTCAGAACCCACCTTAAGTCAACTCAATGTAAAACAAACCCCGGTTTAAGTCAACCGTATGGAAAGCCCTGACCTCTCTTATGAGGCTCTTAATGTTAAAACACCCCGATTTAAGTCAATTCAAAATAAGTCAAATTTCATTTTAATCCAAAGATGTTTTGCCAAAAATTGTAACCAAATCTCAATTTTAGTCAACTTTTTGACTAAAAAAGGCATTGAATTCAATGTTTTCAACAAAAAATGCAGTCAAAGGCAAAACATAAACATTTTTCACTTGAGTTAAGATATAAAGTAATTCAGTTATTTGTTCAAAAGTGGACACCAAATCAAATTGTAGATCACCTCAATAACCAAGGCATCACTCAATTCTACATGTATAAGTTTCGAAACAAAAAAAGATCAAATTGTAAAATAGTTTTGTGATATGACTAACACATGTGAATAGTCTAAAGAGAGGGAAATATCCGAAATCCCAATAACAGAATCTATCGGTGACTCTGAAGACAGCAATGATAACGAAAACAACAGTTTAACTGAACTCAAGACTATTCACGCTTTGAAATCAATTTGAATACTACCACAGAATTTCAATTTAAACAATTTCAGTGATAATACTTTTGTAATTCCGAAGCATTCAGAGAGAGAGAGAAGTGTTCGATAATTAACACTAAACTACAAAATAGTGAATATTTTCTTAAAATTTAGATGTAAACAAAAGTGTGAGTTTTGGGTAGTTTTACCTCATTTTCGATTTAAGTCAAAACTCGATATAAGTCAATGTTTTTGAGAGTCCCTTCAGTTGACCTAAATCCGGGTCTGACTGTATTTGAATTTCTAATAAAGATAATAAACATAGGTTTCATACAGCCACTGAGATAAGACAGTTAAAATAATTTATTATTGTCAATTAGTGTAAAATTTTATCGCATTTTGATCTTTTGAAATTTTTTATATTTTGAATTCAAAAAGAAAATTTCAACAGGTCCTTGGCCATTCATTGAGCGAGCAGCATTTGGGCCAATGAAATGAACTTAAGACAGTTCTCGCACTTTTCACAAATGACTTCCTTCATGTCTTCCAATTCCTGGTATCCAATATGAGTAATGTTTAACATCCCTGGTAAAATAAAGTAATCATTAAAATTTAATGAAAATAACCTGAATAATTTCCAGGTAGAGTAAGAAACACTTTATTTGTTATATTTTAAACCTTATAAACTTGATGAAATTATTTTAGAAAAAGTTAGAAATTTAGGAATAATAATTTAAACTAGGAATAATATACTTTGATATCGCTTAGAAATCCACTGTAGTAAACCAGAAATATGTACTTACTCTTTATAGCCGGTCCCACATAGCAATCACCAGGCTTAAGAGTTGACTCTGCTACTTTGACGCTGTCAACTGATTGGAGATTGTAGCTTAAGAGCAAAACTGTACAAATGAAAATGACCAGCATGTTTATTTCTAAACTGTTTGTGCCAGATAACCAGAAAATATCTGTGTATTTATATATTGAGTCATTTTAAAAAAATGAAAAACTCAAAAGTTGTGTGGGTGGTGTATCAAGTAACAATGGTTATTATTTCATCGGAGGAAATCGACTAGTTCAATGAAAAATATTTCAATCAGATAAAATGTCAGATATGTTTCAATAGTTACCTTGTAAACAAGAATTTCTAATAATACAATAAAATGGACAAAACTCAAATTTTAATATTTATGTTAATAATTAGTTAATAATGAGTTTTAGCAAGAACATATTTAAAAGTATTTTATTTATCTCTGAAAAGTCTTGTAAAATGGAAATACATTTATTTATACTTTCAAAATATTTTTTGATAATACAGCCGCACCTGGTTATATCCCCTTCTTATGATCCTTCCCTGATTATAGTATTTTGTTCAATAGGTCAAGTTGAACTTTGAAAATACAATAATGTTTAAATGACTTTATTATAATCCCTTACTCGATATAAACCCTGAACCTCTCTGAACGAAGTCGATAATTATATCCAGGTTTGACTGTAGTATAAATTTATTAATCATAATAGACATAGGTCTGTATTGATCTAGGCTCTACTATAGCTGTAAAAACTCCGGCTTCACTGTCGTCTAAAGTCAAGTGAACAGTTTCATTATGGTTGTTTAAGACAATTACAACTGTGCTATTGTATGGTGTTCTGAACGCTCCTACAATTGCCTTATTGTTTTGTTGAATGAATGTTGTGTCGATCCTAACAGAGCCAGGTGCTAAGAATTTACTGAAGTGTGCCATTGCGTAAAATGATGGTTGTCGGTAATATTGATGATTATCAGGATCAACTATAATTGGAGCGTCATTAAAATTACCGACCCAATTAGGACCACCTTGCATATCGAGCACCATGTTCCAATCAATCCATCCGATTACATGGTGAAGTAGATCCTATCAAATTCAAACTTTAAAAAAAATAATTCACCCAATAAATTATGAACCTGTAGAATATCTTCAGCATATTGCTCTGCCAAATTCCAATCTCCAAGCTTTACTCCTGGTCCAGCACAGGCTTCAGTAGAAAGTATAAATTTATCGGGATGCAATCGATGTGCCTCATCTAGTACTGTTTGTGGTGTATGAGAGTACCAATGAACAGCTGTGCCGGCTGCGTATTTAGAAGCTATTGGGTCGGCGAATACTACTCTAACCCATTCTTGCACATGGTCGAGGTTGTGGTCCCATATCATGACTATGAGTTTGTCTGTTCCCCAACCGCTGAGTTCGAGTTCAGGTCCCAAAGTTGTGGCCAAAAAGTCTCTCATCATTTCAGGTGTGTATAGCATAGAATTGAAGGATTGGTTAACGAATGGTTCGTTTTGAATCGTAATTCCCCAGTGGGTTATGTTTTGGGCCTTATAATTGTTCAAGTAACTTTAAAATAAAATTATTAATTTGAAGAATAATTTGCAATATTTTAAATTGTCAATAGAAGATGTTACATCAGTGATGGCCAAGCTCCTCCAACTAAGGGGGAGAGCCCCTCAAGCTCGAAATAGGGGTATAGGGAAGGGTATTGTAGATGAAAAGTCAAAATATTTGCCGGCGGGAAAAACGGGGTTACTAGCCTTGAACTCAGGGGGTATTTGGGTTATATCCCCTTGAGTATCACTGTTATATCTACTTGATCATTAAAATCACAAGCATGGTAGACAAACAAGTTTCATTATCATTTTCTTAATTATCATCAAACCAATTGGTTTTAAATTCTGACCTTCATCCACTTTTATCTAATATTATTGCTTAAAATTCAAAATTGCTAGCTCAATTCATCTCCATTTTAAATTATTGAATAATTTTTAAACTCATGTCATAAGTTTTGTTTGAAAAAAAGCATTTAATTTTAAAAAGATGATTTAACTATCGAAGATAGTGGTCAAATATTATCAATATAATTAAGTACAGTCTGATCTCGGTTTAAGAGACTACGATTTAAGGGAATTTCGATATAAGAGACAGAATTCTGGAGCACCAACCGCTCCTATTGAATGTTAAAGTAATTCGATATAAGGGAAATTCGATTTAAGGGAGTAATTTTGACCGCACCAAGGAGTCTGTTCAATCGAGATCAGACTGTATAATCACATCTAAGACATTAGTGACGTGAATAGAGAGAGTAAGAGGTCAATAACTCAAAAACTAAGCTTATCAATTTATTGCATAATCTCTCTCTCTCTCTCTCTCTCTCTCTCTCTCTCTCTCTAGATCG
>JAQGCS010000596.1:0-20378 GCA_034702105.1 Fuscozetes fuscipes
AAATCAGACACTAAACCAATAAACTTTCTAATTTCTAATAAATCTATCCGTCAAAGTGGTACTCTCTCTCTCTCTCTCTCTCTTTCTCTCTCTCTCTCTCTCTCTTTCTCTCTCTCTCTCTCTCTCTCCTCACTTCCATTCAATTCGAAATAAATTGATTCAATTTTTTCAGCTCTTCTTTTAACTTAATTTTATGAATAGTCTTAGACTTGAACTCTATTTAGTGGATCGAAACAGTCCTGAAAACTCGCAGTTATTTTTGGTCTTATAATAGATTACTTTTCTCTCGCATTCTGTCCTTCGAGTGAAATAGTTCTGAACAGATGTCGAGATACCGATTAAATCAAATCTCAGTGTTTTTCTACTCTTGTATTTTCTACACATTCTGTTCGTTTAATTTTTTTATGAGTTTCGGACTTTGTTTTGTTTTTTCAATACATATCACAACTAAATGTCTTATAATAATTGAGTATAATAGGAATGGAGTCACTTTACCCCATGTTCTTTGCACTGGACTGCCTCTTGCCTTCTGTCTTTCCTCCTATTCTTCTAACTGCTCAGTATTCCCACACTTTATAAATAAAGCGAAAGGAACGCCAAACAGATGTTTAAAACCTAAACACAGCACAAGAAATATTTTGGGCCTAATTTTTTTAGCTCTTCTCATAGTTTTTTTGCGAACATCTTATGTTTTGTCAAATAAGTTCTCACTCTTTCCTCTCCATTACTAAACTGAAGTGCATTTCCATCCATTAAAATGATTGGAAAATGTGCGGAACAGATGGTTATAACACGAGAACCGGATTGGGATTTGATTTTTTAGGACTACTGTATTAATATTCAGCACATATTTGTACTGTTTATGGTTAGGGAACGGGTTTGCACCGAAAAGACTTTTTTTAATTTTGATTCTCTCACTTGAGCTCAATTGTCTGATGAGTTCTTTTCATTTGTTGTCCTCATTGGACATAACAGGGGTTCGGTTTTGTGACATTCGCGACCTGTGCTGATGCTGACAGAGCTCGCGAACAACTCAATGGAACGGTAGTGGAGGGCCGCAAAATCGAAGTGAATAACGCTACGGCTAGGGTTCAGACGAAGAAGCCGACGCCGACTCCGATCATAGCCAACGGTAAATGATTTAGTTTTAGTCTTATCATTAGGTTTAGTCGTTTTTCCCTTTTATCAATTATCCTTTTCTCGGAAATAATTAACGCAATGCGCAAAACATGTCTAATAATTATCTCAATTGAATCCATGTCTTTGAAATGAGATAATATTTCTCATCCAATACGAACGGATGTAATCCCAGACCTTTCAGAAATCTCAACGTAAAGACTGAAAGGCATCAATCGATTAAATAAATAGATTCCGTTCCCTCTCCTGAGTGTCTAAATCTGAAAAAGGCGTTCAAAAAAATAAGATTCTGTTTTAGCCATAAATCTCATGAATGGTTGAGTCATTCAAATATATTTTTTGGCTGTTTTCAGTGTAAAAACAAATATAGTTTTTTATTGAAAATATTTTTTAAGAAAAATTGCGTTTAAATCAATCAATCAGTTCTTCCTCTGAAAAGAGGATAAAAATAAAAGTTCGGTTCAAATATTTCTTCACAATATATAACACAAGAATAAAATTGAAAATATGTTTTGCCCTCATCTTATTTGTTGGCACTAATTTCTGTGTTCAACCTTAAGTTGAAGTCCCGGTAGTGTCTATCAAAACAATTAGTTCAATGTTTAAAATAGAGTGAAAACAATTTCCAAACAATGATTTACAACACAACATAACCGAATTTTTTTTTTGATTATTAAAGACTTAATTTTAATGTCAGTCCCTGTCATCTAATCTCATGGAAAGCGCACGAAAACTGTCTCTAATTTTTTCTGAGTGTTTAATCGCTAGAATTGGAGTGTATTTGAGAAGTAATTATGTATTGAAACAGACATTCCTTACGTTTATTTACTGTTAACTATTGCTTGAATAGCACTGACACTACTGTACTCTTAGGCATAAGTGTTTGTTTTGGACGCAAATCGTTGTGAATGTGTTTTTGATTATTCAGACTATCATTAGATTTAATGAACGTTTATATAACACTCACTTTCTATCCCTCTCTCATCTCTGTCTATACTCATCGGATGAGCAAAACATTCAAATCAATTCACTTAAGCCTCAAATCTCTTCATTTCAAATGAAATGAAATAGAAATTAAGTTTGAATTCTGGGCTCACATATCGGGCTTAAAGTCTGAGGAATGCGATCTTTGTCTCTGAACTGTAAAATATTTGCACAGAATAGCGAATAAACCAAATCTGTTTCTACGAGGATATCATTTGGGGTAACAAAAGAAACTTGTCTTTAGTTTGTTATCACCAATTGTGTAGTGTATTTGGCATTAAAACGAGAACTTCTTTATTTATATTCTGTGTTAATGTATTTGCATTTATTGTCTCTGCATTGCTTTCTCCGCTATTATTATAACAATTTCTTCTTCATCTCCAAGACTTCCATCTAATTATTGCTTTAATAAATATTTGTTTTGAATTAAATTACAACACATTCCTTCACCACTGAATAACGCACACATTTGTTGCCATCCTCTATGTGTGTGTCCGTAATTCTTCGCCCAATATTAGTAATTGAATGGATTATACGTTTTATGTTTCTCTATATAATTGAATGTCTGAATGGGAAGAGTCCGGTGACAATAAAGATGCGAACACCACATAAAAAGCACAGATTGTGTGTCAATCCTGTCCACTAATTCTCGTGGAGATGAATTATAGTTTTTATTATTAGACCTGACATTATATTTGAGAGACAATGGTTGGGACCAATTCAATGATAATTCACAGAAAAACAGTTCACTATTATTTCACTCCAGTAGCTCTGATTCTTCTATTCTGTCCAAATGTGAGCCATAACTATATGGTTGTTATCATAACATCATTTGAGTTGAAAACAAATTCATTTTGTAGACCTAATAAACAGTTGTTTCTTCTCTCAATTATTTTAGTGAAATATATGATTAATTTTTTATTTTCTTTTGATTTCCGAAAATTCTTGTTTTGATTTATTATTTCGATTCGTTATTTCCTTTTGTGTTTTATCTGAAGAATAGAAATCATAGTTTATGTCATTTTCATAACTCTTCTTCCAATTCAATACACATATTATATAAGAAAAACACAATAAGTGTAAAGAAAGCGTTTCTTTTGGGTCTGCCATTCAGTTTGTCTACACTGTATTGTATTGTTCACTGCTTTCCATAGGGATAGGACTTAATTTATCAATACTTTTATTGCCACTAATTTCTTGCCCTCTCATCTCTATTCGATATTTGTATCCATGTATTGTGTTTTTTGGTTTTATTGGGTTTTATTGCACTTTTGCGCCAAATTCACATCAAAATCAAAACAAAAAGTTTTTTGACAATCCCAGCAAACACTCCATCGGAATATTTTCGAATAATTCCATATATTATCGCAAATAAAATGCAATTTTCAATACACTTAGAGTTTAGAGAATTCACTGCCAAATAAGTATCTATTTATTTAATCACTATTTGATTTGGAAGTAATTTTCTCTCACTTTCTTTTTTTTTTGTTGCTTTTATTCTATCCGAACATAAAATCCTTTTTGTTTGAGTATTGTATTGATTATTGTATTTCTATTGCAATTATATATAGTTTTCTCGTATTCTTTTAGATTAAACCCCGAATAAATTTAATTAAAAACTTGGGTATCTTGTGATGAGTTGTTTTAAAGCTGGTATATAAGAAATTACATTTTGGAAACTGATTTTGAACTCCAATCTTATAATTTCTCTGTCTTTTTGGGCGAATCTTACGAATAATGTGTTGTTTTAATTCCAATTCAATGAGAATTTTAATCAAAAAACTTCACCACTTTTTTTAACATTTGACTGCATGTGTTGTTCTCTCTTATTATTATTGAATGTTTTGCAACAAACAAATTAATTAATTCAGAGAAATATTATTATAAAATCAAATTTTGAATCAAAGCCAAAAATGATTTGTTAATGATTTTGGTTCTTCTATATTCTTCTTGTCTTGTATTGCCTGATGACTGACTGATTGGTTCGGGAATATTAATAATTGCAAAAATTAAAAAACTTGATCGGTATGATCAAAATACTGTAGTGGCCGCCTTGAGGGGCGTAGCGATACAAAGAGGCACGAGGGTCGCACGGGCGGGCACACTGGCCGCCGCCGCAGCATTTGCAAGACACCCTTCTCCACTAACTACCGCAGCCGCTGCCACCTTGCATGGTTATGCTGCCACCCCGTAAGTGTTTTATTCATATCGAAATCAACTTAATCTTTATTTATTGATTTTATTCTCTCTTTTAATTTCTTTCTCTATTTTTCGGTCAAACGGTTTAATCATTAATTTTATTAAACAAACAGTTCTTATAATAGTTTTTCTCTTTAATTGTCTTCTCTTTTGTCGACCTTTAATGTAATGTCTATTAATTGTTATTAATTTTTATAATTTAATTAATAATCACTAATATTTGGTTGGTTTCGGTGTCAAACATATTATTCGGTTATTATTTTCAATCATTAGTCTCTCATATTCTTCTTAATTTGCAGCCCTTCCCTCTCACCCACTCATTTGTCTCTCACTTGTTTTGCACATCCTTTCATGATTCCAACCCTCACAACATTTCTCTATATTTCCGTTTTTTGTTAATTCGTACGTTTTTTCAGTTTATTTTTGTTTTTCTAATTTCTTTGTTAATCAAAAACTTCATCTCTTTTTTCGTTGAATTAGTTTTCACTTTAATTTCGTGTTTTTCTCTTTGCGTTTACTTTTCTTTAGTTTTCATTTCTTTAACAAAATTTTGAACGCATTTCATATACAGAAAAACACAACACAACAGACACTATAACACAGCATTGATAGCACAGAATATTCATAATATTCTTGTCTATTAAAACCAGAATCGGAGTTATGTTAGACTTAAAGAGTAATAAATTTTAGTTATGCTCTCCTCTCATATCATATATTATATAAATTAATAAAATTAAAGCCGAATATACATTATATACCACTCTGTAATATATATATTCGACTTTAATTTTATATATAAAACATTAGTGTTTTAGTGATATTGTAATATATATATATATAGACTTCGATATTGAGGTAAGTTTTCGAAGCAATTGCTACGTTTGGAGAAACAAATTTATCATTAAATATGAAAATTATTTTTGAAGTGTAATACCAACCAAATCATCGATTTTTATGAAATATTTTTCAATTTATTTGTTTATAGAATAAGTTATTAGTTCTAAGTATAAGTAATGAATAATTTATTATAATTTAGTTTTATGTATAGATATAAGGCTATAGTTATAACGCTTTTCAATAATTTGATTAATCGATTAATTACCGCAAAAACGAACGCAATGTTTATCAATAACCCAAAGACTAACTCCAAACCAAATTCTCGATTGTTTTTCACTCAACTGCAGCCTCATTGCCAGGAGTGCCGTATATCAGGACCCGTTCCTAACCTATGCGGCCGCAGCCGGAGGTGACCGATACCAACTGCCGGTCAGTTTTGTGCGCAAAGCCCGCCCAATTGTCCTGTCCCTAATGTGTAATTAATTTTTGTTACAGGCCAGTTACGCCGCGAGCGCTGCCTATACGGCTGCCGCCGCCCGATCCTATGCTGCGGCTGCTGCTGCAGCACAGGCCAACCCAGCCGTCGCATACGCAGGAGTTGCTGGGTATGTATTGGACTAAAATCTGATTAATTTTTAATGATTTGCAGCATATTATTCATGAGTTTATGTAAATAACTGAAAGCAAACATTCATTTGAGTCAATAATTTTAATGCGATATCAAATACGAACATAACTTCGATACGATTTGTCTGAATATTTCAAAGGAGTCTTCAATTGAGAGTTTGTTTCGTTGTTTGCTTTTTAATATTGATTGAAATTTCTTTTAATAATTGAGAGCTAGAAATGAAAAATGTCTTTTGACTAAACTGTTAGCACATCACAAATGAAATAAAGGTTAGGATTTACGCTATTTTTTAGCTTTTATTGTATTGATTTTCTGAGGTCTAAAATATAGCTTAATATTCATTACGTGTGACACAAAACCGGGTAATGGTTTTGCTATGATATCACAGAATAGGAGATACGTTTGAACACATTTTTATCGTTAAAACTTGTGTTTGAATTCAATGAATATATTTCTCTGAAATGGAGATAAAATGCAGCGAAAAGCGGAGAGAAATACATGTATTGTTTATGTGATTTCATAAGCCCTGAAGTATTGATTGGAGTGTCCTACTCTTTGAACTTGGGGCTTTAATTTCAACCCAAAGCCGTAATTGTGCGCTGAATTTGATTTCTCTTCTGTCGATCTAAACTATTTTGATAAGTCTGTGCCTATTCTTCACGAGATTTGTGAAACGATAGTAATTTGAATAACAATGGCATCGAAGCGATCAAAAACCCACTGTTCACTTGAAGTCTACATACATTTTAGACATTTCTGATTTGATTTTCTTATCAAAACATTTCACGAATTGTTCTGAATATAAATCGGAGAAAATTTTTCAAAAATTCATATAATAGTTGCTATAATTTACATGATTTTTGTGATAAGAAACGAATTGAAAAAAGTTTTTTCATTCAATAGTTTAGGAAATGAATTGAAAGCTATTCTGAATTTCAAATAAGTTATGGCTTTTGAATGAATGGTATTCACAAGTATTCTGAGCAAAATTCTTCAAATTAAATGTGAAGAATTCAGGAATGAGTCGATTGTTATGTGACTAGACTTGAGTGGAATTTCGATTTGATAGAAATCAAACACAAACTGATTTTATGGAGGTTTTCCAAGCTTTGATTTGGGGGATCAGCTGTTCATTACATGGGTTTGGCGCTGTTGATAGACAAGGGGTCGCCTTCTGGTTCAGCAATCAAAAATGTGACATCAAAGAGGATGTGCTGATAAGTTTACTAAAATAGCGTTACGTATATTCAGTGAGTCATTCCCTTCCGACTATCAATGATTAGAAATATTATATGTTTTCCGATTTTTGTATGATTTGATCACTACTTTCAGCACTACTTTCGTTTCAAAATTAAATCATTTTAAAAGTTTAAAGAAATTATCTGAAAGTCGCGGAAATTGACGAAAATTGATGTCTTTGTTGACTTTCAAACAAAATTTAATTTTGTTTTTCTTTAGAAAACAGTTCCAGCGATACATCAGAGCATAAGATGTCTAAACCTTTTTTGTCAAAACTTGTCTGGACTTTAAGTGTATTAGACGTCACAAAACATGACTTCATTTTCGCTCAGATTTTTGTCCAGAAAAACATTAATCTATTTATGATTTTTTCATCAAAAAATATTGTTTTATGACATCTTTGAGCGGATTTGCTTCAAAAAGTATGCTTTCATTTTAAGCTCAAAACATACATATCTTCGAGTAATATCCTGCAGAATATTGTTGAGTTGAACTCATAATGTATAAGTTATTCCCCAAACGTATTGATCTCAAAGTTTCTAAAAATAATAATTTATTTATTATTATTGCCTTCAGTTTTAAACAAAACTGCATTACTTTTGCAGAGAAGATATGACGAAAAGTAAATTACAATTTTTGTCTATTTCTGGTCTTCGTCTCTAAATTAATGTTAAGATTAATTCTGACTTCGACTCAGATTTATAGCGAAATGAGTTACGATTAGAGGGAACACAAAAATTAATTAAATTATAATTAGGTTTCATGTGTTGACTTAATTTAGACTTAAATTTTGTTCGTTCGCAATGTTTGGCATCAAAATTTAGCAATTTTTCAGACATTCTATCGATTTTCGTCTCTGTTTTGAACATTTGACTCAAACTGAATGTTAAGCCTTTCATATAAATAGATAAGAGTTTTGTCGGAATTTTTTCGCAGATATTTTTCCTCATAATTAAGTCCATCGAAATTAATTCGCTTTTTCGTCGCTTTTATCTCATATTCTGTTCCCTATTCTTCACAGTTATGGCCGCGAATTCGCTGAACCGTATTTAGGACACAGTATTGGACCGGTGGCTGGATATGGGGTCAGAATGAATGATGATTTCTACACAAAAATTCTTTAGATATATTCTCTTGAAATTTGACTGAAATTCTTGTAACAAATTGTTTCTAATTTTGTTATCCATTTGTTGACTGTTAGGTCGCGTACCGAAGCGCCGCATATAATCGATTCACACCCTATTGAACACAAAGAATTCAATTCTCAACTCTCGAAAGAACCAAATTTTGTGTTAAAAGTGAAGAAAAATCTCATAAATCAGTTATTTTTCCACAAAACAAAAACGTGAAGAATAATAGAAGAAAAATAACTTAAAATTTAATGGAAATACTCTTATTCTGTATAGTAATCGATATCGAAATTATCTGCAAAACCTATTTTGGAGTCTCATTCATACGTATATTATACGGAACGCCAACACTCGGGCTCTGTATTGTACTCTAACTTTCATTATTATTAAGCCCTCGAAGTCTATAATTTACTATAATTTTAATGTAACGATGAATGGCATCAATATTTCACTCTTTGCTTCTCTATTATAATCCATAAAAACCTATCCTTTGATTGGATTTTCTGTCTGCGACTCATTCTGTTCCCTAATATAATGACTCGACTCTCGAAAAGCTAATATCAGTTTATTTTCATTATAATTATTATTATATCAGATATTTTTGGCTGCATTTCACGTATTCCTATCAATACATTTGAGGGAATATTTTTATCTTGATTTCGAATCTCTTATTTTTCTGTAAATTTCTTTTAAATTGTTATATCAAATGTCTATATGATTAGGATTTGATGTAATTATTTTGTGAACTAATTTATTATTAGCTCTACTCATAAGTTTGTATACCTTTGCACACAATTCACCTCATTTTAGTTCATTTGTGACAGCATTTTAGGCAACTTTTAATCATTTTTCAGTTATTTTAGTGATTTTTGTTTTTGTTTTTGAATCGCTAGTCAACCAAATATATGACATTTTTTGTCACAATTTTGTCATTTTGTGGCAAATTTCAGAACCAAATTATTGACAGCTTTTCCATCTAATAATTGAAGAATAATTTTGAGCCAAATTTAAATCAGAAATATGTTCTTTCAAACCCCAAAATACTCGAGTTAGGCATCAAAGACAACATTTTTCTTTAATTTGTTTTCAATTTTTTTAAGTTTTAATTTTTAAGTTTTCGATTTATATATAAAGACGTTTAATGTCAGGAATTATAGCACTTAAGAAACTCAACATTAATCTTGATTTTAATTCTCAGTTCAAAATTGATTCTGTTCTCTGAATAAAGCTTTTGATCTAAAAACACAATTAGTTTGAGGCCTTTGTTGAGGGCTGTGCTGTGCTGTGCTGTGCTCTCTCTCTCTCTTCAAATCTCATTGAATTAAATTGTTTTTATTTATCAATTGAAACGAAAATATGATTTCAAAGGCAGCTCTCAATTAGAAGTGTAGGCAAAAAAGGCTCTCAAAACCATTTGAAGCAAACAAATAGGATTTGAGGACTTATTTCGAATGACAGCTGAATTCTATTATTAAAAGTACTAAACAAAAGGCAGCAAAAAATTTCCAAATTATATAAATAGCTCTCAGTTTTTGTTTGAGTGAAATATTTCGATACAGAATCGGATAATTATTATTCTGTTTATTGTTAGAAATGCTCAAAATTCTTGATTTTTGACGCAAACAAATGCTTTATTTCTTATTCTCTGTCTTAATGTGTTTTCTCTGTATTTAATTCGAAAAGAAGTCTCTTTTGAAAAACACATATAATATTCATATAATTCGTATACATATTATAATTATTACAATTATTGTGATTGGAATTAATATTACTTTTATTAATAATAACTCTTATATAAAGTCTTTAAGTACTGCTAAACATATTTATTACTCTAATTGTAAGACAAGTGACGAATAATTTTAGACAAAATGTCTCACTCTTTAAGAATGCAAAACAAATAGAAGTAAAGAAGAATTTGTTTTTATATTTTCAAACGATAAAAAAGCGCTGAAATATTACAAAAGAGTCTGTAATTTAATTGAAACCATTGTTTCCTAAAAAGACAAAATGTCGGCACAAAATGTAATTCTAAATAAAAAACAAAACCAAAGAGTGTATAGAATTGTAAGAATTTTTACCAAGTTCTGTCTCATTTTTAAACTCAGACCTCTATTTCTCTATCGAATTATAATCTAGACTTTTATTAGAATTATAATTATTATATCCACTGATAATAATATTAATTATTATTATTATTATTACTTATTCTGTATCCGAAACATACAATCAGTTAATCCGAAGAATTGTATTTAAAATCAGTCTCTTTTAGTACCGAATTGTAATCAGAATTATTTTGAATGAAAACCGAATGAAATGCCAATTAATAACATGTGTGGGACGTGTGCTAAACAATGAGCCCTCTTATTGTCAGTATTATTATTATATTATTATTATTTAATACTATTATTATTTGACTTATGTTTAGTATAAACATATTTTAGAGCTATTTTTGATTTCAAAGAATTATAAAATATTTTTTATTCGGTTTTAAACCAAATTCAATAGAATTTTGAAAAAGTAATTCAATTCTTATATGTTTTTGATTTGTACCGAAAGCTGAACGAAATTCAATCATTTGTTTTGGTTTTTGAAATCCAACCGAAAAGAAATCAATTCTTTGAATAGTATTATAAGAATTGTATTTTGATTTCAAAAGAAATTAAATGTAATCTCAGAGACAATAGAAACGAACGAAAGAACTCATTATTTGAACTTAAAATTTGATGACTGACTGAATCTCTCGCTTTTGACACAAAACGAAATATTCATTTAAATTCTCATCTTGTTTGTATTTGTTGTTAACATTTTAAGTGAATTAAATGTAATATAAATAAAGAAAATCCTTTTCTCGACATTTAATTTAGTGCTCAAAATATAATTATCTCAAAGACAATAACCATTGAATCATCACTGAAATGGGATTTACCTCTACTTTACGACAAACAACATATTGGATATAAGCGCAAAAAATTACAATAATTTTCTATTGGATTACATTCTTTAGTGTCAGACCTGAGTCACGAAAGCGAATATTCTGTTCTGATGTTTGGCTAATGATTCGGAGCCCATATTACTTATCGGTTCTATTGTTATTAGTTTTATATTCCGATCCTGTGCTCAGAGTATGAGGTGAGACTCATTTTTAGATAATTATGGCATAAGTTTAATGATTAACAAAAAAATTTTTTTATTAATGTCTCTGATTTCGAGTGAATTTAATGTAATATTTATTAATTAAATGTCATTAATGACTCAAATTGAAAATTAGATTAATTATCACTTTAACTGATAAAAGAATTTAATGACAATATTTTTACAGAATATCAAACAAAATATTTTTAATGGCTTTCCTCTGAATGTTGGGTTTGGAGATTAGTTTTGATTAGAAAATCGAATAATCGATTATTTCATTACTATATTAGCGAAAAGAAGTGCATTAAAACTAATAAAGATTTTGTGCCGTCGAAAGGCAGTCATAAGTTTTCAGCACATCCCCACCAAACTTTCCGATTGAGTTTGAGATCATTTTCTTTATTCTCAAATGATTTGCAGAAAATTCTGGGCTTTGATCTCAAAATAATGAGAATAACGAAAATCAATTCATCATTATTTCAGAGCAAAACACTCACATATTATTGCAATATATTTCATATTAAGCAACCATGTACATTAGGGGCAAGCATTAAACCACTACAATTCAATAATCATGAGTTACCCCCTTTAGTAACTGTCAAAATTATCTAAAACTGTCTACCCTGGTGAAAAATTGGTCGGTTTTTGGCATTTAATAGTAAGATTTAATGGTGAGTCTATGCATCCCATTCTGACATCAAAAACCAAGAATCTATACCCTCGGAATCGTGTTCTCTTGACATCCCTGATATTAAAATATTATCAGACTGGAGTTATGGGAACGAGACCTACATGATTTGTATTTTCATTCTGAGCTTAATATGAAAATTCATAATCTATAGGTTTTATGTGGAAATCTCGTTATGGTCATTACAATTGAAGAGGAAGTCGTGTTTTCTAGGTGTAGAAAATTTTTTTGATGAGAATGATTCGAAAATTTAATGATTAAATTTTTTTATTCCAACTTATGATAACCTAGATAAAACGATAGCTTTCTAGCAAGGGTGGCTAAGGGGGAGGCCAAATGCAAAAATAAGTCTCTACTACATTTGATTTAAATCTACCATAGATAAATTGAAATTAGGCGAATCGGACCATAGGCCAAACGCTGTTAGGCGAAACGGCACCAAACCATGTTGATTTTCATTTTCAGAACTTATGGATTATTATCCTCATATCAAACCGAGAATGAGAGTAAAGTTTGCAAGTGTTAATCTGTTCACATAACTCCATAGTGAGTGAGACTCGGATTCAAATAAATAAATAATTTGTTTGAAATATAACATTCTATCATTTTATTAGCATGGTCAAATTCTCATCAATTAGTCATGGGCTCCACAAATCCCAGGCATACATTTGAATTATGCGTTTGGTAAAATGTCAAGACTTCCCATAATTATATGGCAGCAGATTTTCGGCTCTTCTTTGCATTTATCGCAAACTAATTGTAGAGAATATAAAAAATTGTGTTCAACGAAACTAACGACTCGTTTCGATAATAATTTATAAAAAAAACAATAAAACTTTCGATTCTTTGTATTAAAAAATTGTATTTCTGTTCAAAAGACAAACAATATTTGATTGTTTTTCTTTTCTTCCGAGAACTAGAAATTGAAAAAAAGAAAGTCATAAAAATGAATGTGAAAACTGTTATTATCAGTGTTTGCTAGGAATGCAATGAAGGCTCAGAACAGTTTCTGTACACTCAGACACAAACATCAGACAACAGGCCTATTAATGTCTTTTTATATGAATATTGTGTGCAGTCTTTGCATAACAAATATGAATTTGAAGACATCTTTTGAAAATAATTCCAATTTTATATAAAATATTTGAATTTATTAAATGAGTCAAAAGTATTGCAAATATTTTTGATTTAAACAAAATTCGAAGGAAAATATGCTGTGTGTGTGTGTGTGTATGTGTGTGTGTGTGTGTCTGTGTGTGTGTGTGTGTGTGTGTCTGAATGCCTTTTCTAAAAGATATCAACACAACCAAAAACAGTGGTGAAATACAGTACAGTCAAATATTATCCAAAGAATCATGAATAAAGTAAATATCATGGTAAAAGTAAATTGCAAGGAGTGGTTTTGGGTTTAAAAACTGCCATTTCGGGTATATTTGTCATAAACATGACTTTAGTTTGATTCTGACGACCATTTTAGCCAAGAAATTATAATAAATATTATTTGAATAAATAATAATTAGCCCTGATATTAGATATTATGCTTCCATTTCAACCAAAATGTTTAGATTTTAGTTTTGTTCGTCGATCTATTCGGTAGTCTCTGTCTGTCTTTTGAATTGTTGAGTAAACTGTTTGTAATGCTTTGTCCATGGAGGTTCTCACAATCAGTAGACAATTCTCAGGACATTTTGAGTAACCCTTTGAATTATGAGTTTGAGAATTGCAGAGACGTTTCACAACTTAAACACCAAATTTAGTTTCGGCTCTGCTTTGTATTCAGCGCACAACTGATTGAACAGAATATTAATTTTGTTCAAATAAATTAACGATTATCGTTTTGCTAATAAATAACAATAAAAGAAATAACAAAAATTTTCGTCTCATTGTATTGAAAAAATGTATCAGTATTAGTGTATTTGACCATGTTCTAAACCCAAACAATAATTGCTTTTCAACAATTTTGTTTTTCTTTTCCTCAGAGAAGTTCTAAAACTAGAAATTGAAACAAAACTAAAATAAAGTCATAAATGAATGCAAAAAAACTGTTATTATATGTGTTTAGAAGGAATGCATTCATACTTTTAAACAGTAAATTAAGACTCAGACCGAAAACCAGACAACACTTCAATTAAAGCTTTTTATTCGAATGCTTTCAGTTCTTTGCACTTATTTGCATTGATTTATAACAAGTTAACTTCTCGCAGCCCTTTGTTAGCAACCATTCAAATGTTATATATTATATTCATATTTATTAAATATAGCAATAAAAGTAATAAAAATATTTTCGATTCTAAACAAAACAGGTTTAAAAGAGTTATTCTAACCTTGAGCATCGTGTTTGGGTAAAACCATATTATGGCTAAATTTCATTATAACAGCACATTCTGCACATCAATAGCTGTTCAACAAAAGAGTTTATATCTAAGATGACCATGTCCCTGTGAATGGCGGCTATACGAAGAATAGCTTGATATCATGCAAAATGTAAGATATGTATGATTATATGTGAAAATGCACTTGGTATTATTTTGGGCTATTCTTCTTACAGACACCACTCGCTGGGACATGGTCATGCTACACAAAAACTATCTCATTGCATAGCAGATATGCAGAATCTGATGATATAATTAAATTTAGCCAATCTTTTACCCAAGCACGATGTTGTCAAGTTAGTTTAATGTTTTAAATGTTTATGTCTGGTCTGAAGGATTGTCTTAGAATGGTTGCCAGTGCTCAACTATAACAGCGGTGACATTATGTATACAAATATTATCCAATAGAAAGGCAGTGCTTCAGACATATCGATTTGACTCAAAAAGTTGTGATATTAGTTTATGTCTACCGTTCCGTTCTATTCCACTATTTGTCTCATTTGCTTACAGTTGAATACAATTAAATTTGAGTGTTTGCCCCCTGCAACTTTTTATTTGATCGGTGAAAATGACCACCAGATTTCACGATAAACCGATTACATCAATCAAATTAGTGGCTAGTATAGATGACGAGCGATTCTATCAGACCAACTATTGTCGTGGCTTATGTTCGGATGACAGACATAGATATCGGCGTTTAAGTCTGACCATTGACAGCTTAAGGCAGGTATGTCGCATATAATCATTATTATTTGTAATCAAGAATACATTTTAATTTTATTAATTTTTAATTAATTTGCATTTGTCTTTTATTGTCAGCATTACCAAGCCAAATCTCGTCACTTCATTCGAGTGCTTTCCATAGACCTAACCTGCAATAATATAACTTTACATCTCTTGCATCAAATCAAATCAATGTGTCCACGAGTTGAATGTATGTTCATCCAGGAGACCGTGTTTGAGGAAGGTGCTTGGAATTTCTTTATCTCGAATTTCCCGCAAACATTCAAATGTATTGGATTTGGAAATGACATCAGAATGAGAATAAATAATAACATCTCTACTATAAGTGATTTGCATTCGCTGTTAGAAGAGTGCAAAACAATCACTGAATTTCAAATTTTTGTCAACGAATTGGTCGAAACTGATTGGAATCAATTTTTTCAAAGTTTCAGAAGTTGTGTTCAACCATTTTATCTATATTTGAGACACAATAGCAATCAGAAATGTTTTCCGAATTGTGCTTGCACTTATTCTGAGGCAGATAAACCTAGAATGAAGGAAATGGAGCAAACAATGACACAAATCTCTAATTTCAATAAACTTTTGATTCATCTAAGACGCAAATCGGTGCTCTTGCAATTTTTGAGAATTGAAACCGATGTGTGCCCTACCCAAACAGGACTGACTACAAAAATTGTATCAAGCTTCAAGGGATTGATAGCAACTAAATTAGACTTTGAAAGTGATCTATTTGATCAATTAGATCGAAATACTGTCCAAACAATATTTGAACCATTGTTCTCAAACTTAGATAAGCTAGAAAGTTTGACAGAAAGGATAGGTAGCTGCTCCGTCGAAAATTGCCTGTTCGATATCCCAAACCCATTTGGTGTCAATCTTTCACGACTCAAATTGATGAAAGGAGATCTCACGAGTAGAGACTCCGACGAAAATTCTATCAAAATATTAATCAATAATTATGCGAATGTAAAGAGACTAGAGTTGAATGAAGTGGACTTACAAACAGATGACATCATTGATTTGATCTTCGCAATGACCAAGTTGCAAAAATTGATTATTGATAAGAGTGATCTCCAAAGCGAAGAATTTGAAAGAGAATTAATTCTTAGAAAAGATATCAAGTTTAGAAGAGTTAGAGGACATGGACTCACTTATTCTGTTTGGCACAATCATCTGCCGAACAAAAAAGTCACAATTAAATTATTGAACACAAATTAACAAATCATTGACTCTTGGGTTAGGTAAAGGGTTTTTCAATTTTTTCTTCAAATTATGGCGTGAAGTAAATGGGGGTTTCGCTAAACTTAAGAGGGTTTCCACAATTTTGAAGGGAGTATATTTGGACTAATTGAATGTTGCAAGTACATATTGGTTGTTCTTAAATTATAATTTAATCAAAAATATTGTTTCAATTTCTACCTTTTATTAACTAATTGTAACATTTTTTATTTTAATAAATGAATATTAAATTTATATAGATAATTGAGAGTGGTGAGATCACAATTGTTTTAAATTAAAACTTTTAATTGAACAAAATAATAATAATAATATGACTTTGTTATAAACCTCCGACCCATTACTAGATTTTAATGTAATTTTGAGATGAACTTGTACCCCAATTTTTAATATGATATATTTCAAGATTATTTATAAAGTAATATTTTTCATGTATGACCTCCATGTCCACTATGAAAGTGTTTGGTTGGACTTAAAGTTTGAACAATTAATATTAAGCTTTCACTTGCAAGATTACTCATACATGTATCAATTTTATGCTTTTGAAAGAATGACTTCTTGAAATTAAAGATAATTCTAAAAGAGTTGACTATGGTCGTTTGCCGGTAAAACCTACTGACTATGATTCCTTGAATCATGTAAAGGATGAGGTATAAGTCAATTAGGTCATCTACATTATGACTATCGATTATTCCTTTATCAGCTGACAGTGTTTTTCACCTTTTTCATATGATAAATTGAGGCTTTTGATGTTTTCATAGTAAAACATAATATCGAGCAAACTTTGGTTTCAGACATTTGTTTATTGTAAATGTCATAAAAATTTAAGAAAAAATGACTAGAACACATTTTCAAACATTTTTCAACATTGTTTGCATTTTTAAAACATTAGATCAGAGATAATAAATGGTTTTCACATTATTTTACCGACAATTTGTTATTAGCAGAAGAATACCAAATCGTTTAACCTCTTAGAGAATGACACGAAAACTAACATATAATTGTTGGAAATGTTCACTGATGTAATTCTCAGAAATAATTGGTGCATCTATTTTGGCAAGTTGATCCGAAATTTATTTGGTATTTGTATTTTTCGTGGATTTTCCTCTTTATTACTGAAAAATGGTAATCTTATGTGAATTTGAGAGTCACCCTCTTGATTTATAATCGCCAAAAGGAATTCATTGGCAATCAGAGGTGAAATACGACGTTTATGGCAACATTGAGGACCGGTTGTCTTCTTAGGCAACGTATAGAAACATTAATTGGTTGTGAGTTTTAAATGAATCGCATTCACAATCATTTTGATATGAAGTACGAGTGATGTTATACTTCCTTCTGTTGGTCGACTCGATTGGGAAAACCTTCAAAAAGATCGATATTATGATATTCCGACACATTTTTTAATGAAAGGTTGTGTGTATTTTGTTTGTGCATTTCTTTTTGACGAATAATTTTTCCATTAATTAACAACTCTTTCACTGATATCGATATCAGACGTGACGTGAATTGAATTTTAAAATATATTTTTGCGTTTGATTTTGAGGGCAGACTTCAATTGATGTTAAACTTTTCTCAGAAATATTTGCAGGAATAATGTCACATATAGAAAGTACCCAGGTACTGGTCAGGAGAGGACCGCAGAAGGAATTGCCCGAAAATGTTTTGTTTAGAATATTTGACTCTTTGACTATCGATGAGATGTTTTTGATGTCAAAAGTTTGCGAACAATGGAATCAAACGTTTAATAATTATCTTCGCTCTGAGTTTTTCAGCAGAATATCTCTGGGAATATGTCTTTTAATGGATCAGTTGCCGCAAATCTATCGGCAATGTCTTAATGCAGAAGAATCTCACGTAAAGAAGCGATGGAATTGTGCAGAAGAAAGCCATCAATCAGGAGATGGTATTCATGTGCGACACTTACAAAATGTAAGTATAAACATGTTTTTCGATAGTTTTGATGCCATTTATTTAGTAATCAATTTGTTATCAAATGATTACTTTATTTATTAAGAATAGAAATAAAATTGTCCTTCGCTTCAGTCAATTGTGAGCTTATATTAAACCAGTGATGGGACAAACACAAATCCCCCTGAGCAAATCATAGGCTCCTCAACTTCAAAAAATAGTGGATTAAAAAAATGAGATACTAGCCACTCCTAAATTTTGTAATTTTCCCCATAATCCATGATTTTGTTCATTTTGGTTAATTTAACCGGATTTAGGCGAGAAAACGAGTATTTTAGGACGAAATGGGGGCTTTTTAGAGCTCTAAGCTCCCGGTTTCTACTAGAAAAAATCCCCTCTGATCTCCCTGAGCTCGAAGACCTTGCCCAATGTATTAAACTCAATCTGTAAACGATTTTTATTCAAATATCAGATAATTCCTTATCACTAGAGTTATGCATATTTCAAATTTAAAATTCTATCCCATTTGAAATTATTCAGAAGCTAAAGTGCTGCATGATGAAATTCGCATAAGAATTGTTGCAATCTTAAATTTTATAGATTGCATCGATTTATTAACTTGTTAGATTATCAAAAGATAGCCTACAAATGACTAAAATAATTGAAACGAGTTTTAAACACAAAAAAGTAATATTTTGTAAATTGATTTCAGTGCAAAGACCCGGATTCGTCGCTTTCCATAATTCTGGAAAACTGTTCTCAATTGCAATCCTTAGATCTGAGAGGCTTGACTCTAAACCTGCACATTTTGAGAACAATCAATAAATGCTGTCCAGATCTGGAATGTCTTCATTTAGATTCAGTAAAAGTTGATTCGAAAGCATTTTATTATTTGTATCAAAAGATTATTCCAAAACTCAAACACTTATCGATCGATAATTTGTTTGAAGTCAAGGATTGGGATAAT
The DNA here is from genome assembly GCA_034702105.1 of Fuscozetes fuscipes. NCBI lineage: Eukaryota > Metazoa > Arthropoda > Arachnida > Sarcoptiformes > Ceratozetidae > Fuscozetes > Fuscozetes fuscipes. The sequence continues at coordinate 19,205 of JAQGCS010000596.1, forward strand.
CATCGACCAGTTTGGCACCAATTGTTTAGAAGAGGCCATAACTTGCAAGATATGAAACTCGAAATTTTTCCCATAGAATCACAATTCGAATGTCAGAGTTTGAGTCAACTTTCCAGAGAACTGGTGTATCTTCACTTAAACCTATATTCGACGAAAGATAATCCGAATCCAATTAAACTCAAAGATCTAATTAAGAATCTGACCGAAGGTTTGGGACGAAGTATTCAATTCCTGAGATTATATTCAGAGGAAGAGAATTCTGGCTATAAATGCGATCCTTTGAAATCAGAAGTCCGAGGATTTTCTTCATTGCGAGCAATGAATCTAAATCTGAAAGAGACAGATCATTTTGAATGGATGTATGCAACAGTGAGTGAACTTAAAGAATTGGAGAGTTTGACCCTTAACTTGCACAATTTGAAGGAATCTCAAAGTATTCTTAATTTGTTTTTAAAGAGTGAACTGAAGGAAAAGATTTGTCGCCTGAAAGTCGAAAATGTTGTAATCAGTGAAGAGTTGTGTCATTTCCTAAATAATAATTACAAACAATTGGTTTCAATTCAATTAATTGATGTCTTCTTTGAAAACTGTGACTCTTTTATTGAGTTTTTAACAATTAATGAAAATCTTTCATATTTGCTCTTGCAATTCAGTAAGAATTCACATAAAATTAAGCCAGAATATACTCAATTGCCAGAAGTAAATTTTTTTGATTTTATTTCAAAGAGCAATTTGAATGAATTGAATTTAATTAATTGTAAACAAATTGATCGAAACAAATGCAAACAAATCTGTGAACAAAAGAAAATTGAATTTTATTATGAAATTTAATCTTAAGAATAAAACTGAAAATAGTTTAAAAAAAACTTTATTTTTATAACCTGGATTCTTTTATAATTTAACATTTTGTTGTATTTTAATTTTTGTGCCATCAGATTATAAGGATTTTTTATATTTGTTTAATTAAACGGCTTTTAAATCACAATTAAATGAATGATTTAATGATAAGAAATTGAAAACAAAATCTAGAATTTGTGTGCAATTAAAAGTAATAATAGTTTTCACGCGAATATGGAATAGAAAAAGGAAGAGCCCTCGGGATTCGAACCCACGGCCTCGACCTTTGTTGTGCCTTGGGTCAAGTACTTAGACCTCTCAGCCACAACCCCCTACG
>JAQGCS010000597.1:0-20377 GCA_034702105.1 Fuscozetes fuscipes
TTATGGAATTATGAATTGTAGGCTCAGAATAAATTGCTCCAGGGATAGAGAGGATAATTTTTCAAAGATTAATTTGTTAGACAATGTTGTATCTATGCACTATAGCAGTATTTGTAAGATGGGAGTGGGTGCTTTTCATAATGCCATTCCCTTCGCAAACATTCACAAACAGTTGTTGAGTGAAAATTAGATGAAATAATCAAATCAATGCTTATTTTTCTTTCGTTTCACAATTTAATTATAAACAAAAGGAATGGTTTTTACATGAATTCAATTATGAATTGCTATCAAAACAACAAAATTCTATACAAATGTCCAAATAATACACATATTTATCGGATTATTCGCAACAAAAAACTGACAGAAATACTGATCCATAACCTAAACAACGAAAGTCTTTTGTTTGTCGAATTGAACCACTTCTTCATAAGTCGGCGGTTCGTCGCTATACGGCTGACACTCATTGGGGTAGAGCTCATCGAATGTTGGCGGAGGAAAACCCTGATTAATGGCTGCGCTTATGTCAGACTGCAATGACATCTGAGATGTACCCAACTCTTGGCCCTCGGTTTCAATGATTGATTGCACAGCACAAGTGTCGCACTGCCTGTATTGAGACGACTGATCTCTTCTGACCGCCTGTTCCACGAGCTTTAGTCCTCGTTTGGCGTTTCCCAGAATGAAAAGCAAACATATCCAAAGGGCCAGAATTACAAATATCGAGTAAATACGGGGCGGTTCTATCAAATCAAATTCTGACAACTTATTCAGATTCCGGTCTGTTTTCATTGATTCCAAGCTCCGTTCCAAACAATCGCTGAGGCCTTCATTGTCCAGACATTTGGGACCAATATTTGGCTCACATTTGTTAGACTTATATTTGTCAAAATGAAAGCCTTGTCTGCATTTGCACTGCTCTTTCACACAAACCAACTCATGACCAGCACAGCCTTCATCTGAGCTGCAGTGGTCGTCAAAATTGAGGGGTAATTTGCATGAATCAGAATCGGTTTGATAATAAAAGCCAGGCTTACACTGACACCGGTCCGTTGAACCGCATAAGCTGTTCGATACTTTGCTGTAACAGTCGAACCCAGTTTTGCATTGGGAGCCGATTATGGCTTTCCTGACGCACGCATTCGTAATGTTATTGTATTGAAAGCCATTAGATGTGTCGCACTCACATTTGCCCGGACTCGTGAACCCGAAGCGAAACCACAACAATACCCAGAAGTCATCTTTGAATTCTGTGTCCAAACCATAACATCCGGCGTTTAGGATGTGATTGCACTGAACAGAACCCATACAACTCTCGTTTAGTGATTTATGCTGAAGACAAATGTCATTCAATAGATTAATCGGGTAATTGGCCGCACATTTACAGATCTGAGTCTTTTTGTCGCAGACCTGGGTCTCTAAGTGACGGCACCCGACATTCACATACTTTTGAAAATCACATTTTTGTATCTTCTCTGCACTGATGCTATCGATCAGAATATTTAACGAATAAATCAATATTAATATCGAAATAATTTGCTTTTGAGTTCGTTTCGAGTGATTAGACATGACTTCTATGCCTATAATTGAATCAATTGAGTCAATCAAAAACACAGATCAGTTATATTTGAAATTCTGATGGAATCCATTGAGAATTTCAGAGACAAACAATTCTTGCGCTCATTGCTGACCCCCAGCGCTCTGTTCGACGATATTAACAAACAATTTATTGATTACTTTCTATGTTTAAAGTTTTGCTTATTTTTAAGTAAAATTTCAATAAATTAAAGAAATGCCACAAAAATAGTAATTGTCTGCAATTAATACAAATATTCTGATGAAATATATATCATATCGTATGCAAAGCTTAAGAAAGCCTTTCCCCTCAGAGATAAGGCATTGGGAACATGAGATACAAACTTATCAATAGTTTGATTTTTCACCAGAATATCAGTCGAATAATAGCAAAGTCCATAATGACATTAAGAATTAACTAAGGTTGAAAAAAATACTATTAAAAGATGACTTTGTATTATTCAATCAATAATACGTTTTGTTCGTATATTATTCATAAAATTGTTATATACTATATAAACAGCACTAAAATCATAGGGGAGATTTTAACCATGGTAAAATCCACGCCGGTTCATAATATGCTTGTCAAAATTAATGAAAAACTAGCCTCATAGTTTAAAATTTGCTTTAAAACATGTATTTCATACGATTACAAATTTAAATGCGAGTTTATTCTTGTTTTAGGCTATCTTGTATCTTGTCAAAATCGTGTACTTTAGTTTATTCTATGAATAATGTGTTTGTTTATACAAGTTTGTTTTATGTGCAACCATAGAATCAAATGAACACTAAATTCTTGTCTTTCATATTGTGAAGACTTGTAGTGAAACCTATTGTTTGAATGAAACACTTTTTAGGCGACAAATAAAGTCATTCAATAAGTGATTCATTCATTACATCACTCTTTCAAAGCAGACGTCGACTAAAAGCCGATTAATTTTCATATCATTTACTCAACAAAGAGATCATTATTTTGTATAAATAGTAAAGCGATCCCTAATTTGTGGTTAAATTGGTTTAAATTCACACTTAATAGGAATCATTTTAAGTGACACTTAAGTCTTAATTCGTGGACTTTGACATCGATTTGAGGGACGGATCCATTTTGTCGTTTACTTCAAGTTTTCGGTAAATATGCCGTATTTTACATTCATTTGAAACAATAATTGATTGAAAACTTTCTTAAAATATTCTCTTAGATTATAATCAAGTAAGTCTTGGAAATGTCAGTTCAGTGGACACTTGTGGCCACCTTTTTGTACGGCGAAATTGGTGTCATTATTCTTCTTTTGCTGCCATTCATTAGCGCCAAAACGTAATACCATTTCATTTGTTTTTGACAATAATGTGATTAAAATGTTTGTGTTATTAAAAAGATGGCAAAAGTTATTCAAATCGCGGTTTTTGAAGAGCATTGAAAGCCAGGCCAATCTCTACTTTATGGTGTTTATCATAATTCTGATCCTTCTCTTCATTGGTTTGTTTGTATTAATGTCTTTACTTATAATTAACCAAATGTTGTGATTAGACTCAGTTAGGGAAATGGCGAAATACACGGGAGAGAAGATTCACGACTCTGACCATGGACATCTTGACGCAGAGCTCCAGCACTCAATGAAATTGTTCAGAGCACAGAGGAATTTCTACATTGCTGGTTTTGCTCTATTTCTCTGTCTGTAAGTCTTGTAACATGTTCCTTTTATTACTTTTCATTTGAAACCTGATTTTTTATCGTAAAAATAATTATACGATTGCTATGAAATGTCAGACATTTAAGGGCTCAGCACTTGAATTGATAACATTTGTGACAATTGATACGCAAAACAAATGTTTTATCGACAGAAATATGTATTCAATGATTTCAAACGTTTTATTATTTTGTCCCCAATTTTGAGATAAGAGTTGGGATAAGAAAATGAAAACTTTGTTTAAATTTTATTCTTTATACAAGTGTTGTCAGACGTCTGGTTGTTCTGATTGGAACTCAAGCGTCACTCGAAGCACAGGCCGAGGCATCCCTCAAACAGGCGAAGGGAGCGTCACAACACTCGAAACAGTTGATGGACCAGCTCTCTGGTCAATCATCGTCACAGAGTCGCGACAAACTCAATGAGGAGAATGAGGGCAATAAGAAACTCGAGAAACAGGAGACAGAACTCAGAAAACTCAAGGAAGAGTTGGCCCTCTCTAAGGAGGAGCTCATTCGGTATCGGGTCAACTGTGACTCTATGAAGAAACAGGCAGAGGCTGTCAGTGAAGAGTATGACCGGCTTCTTGTGGAACACGACAAACTACAGGTGCGCTCAAACTTGCATTTTATTCTTAAATTCAATTGTTCTTCGGTTGTCTTTTAGCGCGAATACAACAAAGTGACGAACACTGAAGAAGTCAAGAAAGACAAGTAATTTGACAAAGAGTTTGAACAACAATTTGATTTTAATTTCAAATTATTTTTATTAAAATATTTTCTTCGCTTTAATATATTTAACACAAGATTTTGAAGAAACGGTTGTTTTTAATATTTGTATAAAACTTAGAAATAATCAGAAAAATACAATTTTAGACTCAGAGAGTCTGCAGAACATTGAATTTCGGTATTTTAGGCCTTCCTATCGATTGTATTACAAAAGTTAATAAATTTTCTCTATTGATGTTTCCGTATTTTATCGCAAGAAAAGTAACGGCACTTATAGAAAACAAACTAAAAATAAAGCTCTTGGAATATTTCGATGATTTCTTGGTAACATTGAGCTCATCCTCTAAAGTGAAAGGAATGGACAAAACATCTGGCGTTTGGGGTTCAATGAAATTCTCTTCGACTGAATTGATTTTATTCCTCAGTAGTTGTAAATCATTAAAAAGATTTCGAGTATTGATTAGACTCTGAAGAGTCTCGACCGACACTTTATTCTTGGTCATAACGTCAGTGTTGTAATTAAAGATTTCTGGTCTTTTGGTCACTTTATTGTTGAGGAATACAATTGTTTGATCGATTCGAGCCAATTGACTGTTGATATTAGATATGATCAAGAACATATCCGGACATCTGTAGACAATTCAGGTTAAAATCACTCAAAAGATTAGTTGTATTCTCACGATATAGTTGTGTCTAAATCCAGGTCTTTGAGACTTTCCTTCTTCCAGTCCTGTTTGTGCAGAAGAATTATATGAGCACTGATTTTACGAATTGTGGAAATGTCTTCGACGCCGATCTGTCGGAGCACTTCTTCAGTGTTGGTCACTAAGTCGTGATAACCGAAATTGTTTTTCTCAAACTCTGGCAGTAAATGTTCATAATTTGTTTGCGACAGAAATTCTATCAATTCTTCAGTATTTCTGTAAAACAATGAATTGAATGTCAGATGAAATCAAATAATAATCAAATGATTCAAAATTACGGGACTCTTGGCTTTCGTTCAGATTTTTGGCGACACTTGATTTCAATAATAGGTTTGACATAACTATTCAAAGCATTAATCTCTTCCTCACTTAATCTGCTATTTTGATGAATTTCCTCGTTTTCCAATCCATTAGTGTCGGCACTAACTCGTTGTCGAATATTCTCTAAGATCTCATTAATCTATAAATATATTGGATTTGAGCCAAAACTAAACCTATTTTATATTCAAAGCATAGGAAACCTTTTGATGTCCTTTTGAAAGTGCGATCTCAGCAGCGCTTTGATAACAATTAGTTTTTGAGGTGACATCAATGCCATTCCTCACCAACTTTTCGACGACCTTTCCATAGCCATCCCTAACGGCCCAGTGGAGTGCCTTTCAATTTGAGGAAGTGGTTGAAATGAATTGCAAGTACAGACAATAAATGCTTACATTCCATCCGTCATTATTCGTACGATTGATATCCGCTTTGTTTTCTATAAGTTCTTCAATTAGACCAGACTTTCCTGTTTTGGCCGCATATATGAGCGGAGAGTTGCCATAGTTGTCCACAGCGTTGACATTTGCACCAAATTTGATGAGATAACGGGTGCACTCCATTAGGTCTTCTTCTTTGGCATTACCGATTCCGACGGCCATCAATGGCGTGAAATTATCTTAAAATCAAAAATAATTCAATGAATACAAAGTTGACTTAACCAAAGTCAAGACTAACCCAAGTGATAGTTAGGATCAGCTCCTCTTTCAAGCAAATAGTGCACAATCTCTTTGTGGCCACAATTGGATGCGTACATAAGTGGTGTCCAACCGGCCATTAGGATAGTGTCCACAAAGAATTGATTATCACTTTGTTTTTCAATAATGTCCCGCAAGTAATCAAAGTTGCCGTTTATGACAGCCATTCGGATATCACTCAAAAGGATGACATTTGAAGAGCCGTTCACTTCGATCAAAGAGTTTCGAATTGGTTTCTCTTCAATCTTTGAAGACTTGGCTGCCGTTTGACTCGTGCCGGCAGATGGGAAGGCATCAGTTTCCCCTTTATCATAGTAGTCATCTAAGTAGTCGTCATCTTCGTCACTGTCTTCAGCGCCCGCCGGTACCCACGACATTGTGGTCAACAAAAGTTTAAGAATCTCTCAGTTAACATAAGACTGAGACACAAACTATTGTTTAAAACTTAAGGCAATGTTTTGAATGTTTTGTATGAAAGTGTTATCACTTTAGTGACAATTCTTCATCTGTTGTATACAACGAGAGCGCGAATCAGACAATAAGGGGATAAAAATTGATGCAATTCTCACGAATCGACGCAAACACACAAACCAATGATCTGATAGAAGACTCTTCACATATGATGTCTGCAGAGATACAACAATTTGAGAAAAGTTTATTCGTTTGATTAGTATTGAAATGACTGAAAAGGGGCTCAAATTGTATTCCTTTTATAGTAATAATAGTTTTGACAATAGTTTTAAATCAAAACATAAACAACACGTGTTTTGAATACTTTTGAAAACATTTGACTTTTAGTTAATGCAATAAAATGAGTGCCAATAAAGTCAAAGAAACGGAACAATTGAGTGAACGAATCGATAAGTTATACATAAATGGAGGGACGCCTCAAAATAGCGAACCAAATGTTGCGAACTCTGAATCGACGCCAAGGAATCGGTCGAAAAATAATCGGAAGAAGAAACCGCTGACCACTAAAGATAAACCCATTCTTTTGTCAGATATCGCCGGATATCCGAAGCAATTAAGTCAATTGAAAGACTTGATTGAAGTGCCGCTCAATATGTCTGCAAAAATCAAACAAATGGGCATTTCTTTGCCTAAGACTGTCCTTATCTTCGGGCCGACGGGAACGGGAAAAACGACAACAATTAAAGCTTTTTGTAATGAATTAAATCAAAAAATGTTTTGCCTTAACATAAATTGTGCCACAATTTTGGGCAAAACATTTGCCGCCTCTGAAGACAATTTAAAAACTATATTCACGACAGCCATCGAAATGAGCCCAAGTCTTGTCTTTTTGGACAACTTTGAGATGATTTGTTCGAACAAGAAGTCAAACAACGACCAAGAGAAGCGTTTGATATCAGTCTTGTCATCCATTTTGGATGATTTGCCGAACGATAGACACGTTGTGATCATTTTTGCCACAAACAAACCCGATTCCATTGACACTAACTTACGAAGACCTGGAAGAATAGATCGGGAAATAGAGTTTCCGGTTCCGTTGCCGTCGGAAAGACTGACTATTTTTAAAATTCATTTGAATAAAACTAATTGTGAAGTCAGTGATGATGTGCTCCAAGAGTTGGCCCAATCAGCGCACAGTTACACCGGTGCTGATGTGAGCCTCGTTTGCCGTGAATCAGCTTTAAGAGCAATAAAAGCTAATCGACAGCTCATCACTAAAGAAGATATAATGCAAGCCATGAAATCTGTCCGCCCGAGTGCTATGAGAGAAATCAGTTTAGAAGTGCCGAATGTATTCTGGTCAGATATCGGAGGCATGCAATCGATTCGGGATAAATTAACTCAATGTGTGGTTTGGCCGCTAACTAATCCCGAAGCGTTTATACGGTTAGGCATCGAAGCACCCAAAGGAGTCCTTATGTACGGACCGCCCGGTTGTTGCAAAACAATGATCGGTAAGGCGTTGGCCACAGAAAGTAAACTCAACTTTTTGGCCATCAAAGGACCCGAACTTTTTAACAAATGGGTCGGCGAATCAGAGCGTGCAGTCCGTGAATTGTTCCGAAAGGCGAAGTCCGCCTCCCCTTCCATTCTATTCTTTGATGAAATCGATGCGCTGGCAGTCGAACGAGGGGTCAGTCAAAGCACTGTTGGCGACAGAGTTCTCACTCAACTGTTAACAGAAATCGATGGCATCGAAAAACTAAATGGAGTGGTGATCGTCGCCGCCACAAATAGACCCGATTTGATAGATAAAGCATTTATGCGACCAGGGAGACTTGATTCTGTTCTTTATGTACCCTTACCTGACATTCACACCAGAAAGGAAATATTCCGCATAAGAATTGGCAAAATGGCTGTTCATCCGACTGTCAAACTCAGCCTAACTTTACAGACATTAGCAGAATCTACAGAAGGGTATACCGGCGCTGAGATAACAGCTGTATGTCAAGAGGCGGGTCTATTAGCTCTTGAAAGTGATATCAACTGTAAAGAAATTAAACTAGAACACTTTGAGTCGGCCTTAAGTACAGTGAAGCCAAGAATTAGTAAAGAATTAATTGATTTTTACACACAATTTGAAAGTGAATTCACTGAGAACATCAGTAAAATTAACAAGAGGTAAATTTTGTACAACTTTAATAAATAACTTCAAAATAATCATTTAATAAAAATTATATAAATTTGATTAAAAATAGTCAAAAGTAACTCAAAATACCTTTTATTCTATAATTTTATAATATTTTAGAGATTTAACAAGATTATTGCATAAATTCATAAAATGATTTTATAATCAAAAGTCCAAACATATGGGAGCTGCCCCTACCGAGGTTATCTTCACTGCATAACACTCACACTTATGCAGTGAAGATACCTTTCGAAGGGGTTTAGTTTAGTGAGAGCTTTCCCTACAAAAGTTGTCTTCACTGCATAACATTCACTAAACAAATCATTGCTTAAATCATAAAATCGTTTTATTTGAATTGAAAAAGTTGTGTCTTAAATAACATCTTCTAACCATAAATAACGAAAAACATTGAACTCAATCTCTATGACAACGTTAGGGTCAGCCCTCTCTTTAGGCCAATCAGTGGGAAGTTTACTATTTTTTAAAAGTGTGTGTAACCAGAGTTGAATCCGTTTAAAAGGATTAAAATCAGTGGCATTTATCTTATCGTTAAATTATTATTAAGTATTTTAATCGATTGATAACCAAAATGAGTGTAAAAATCCCGCAATTGTTTTGTTCGCTCGTAATTGAAAAGTATTGCAACAAAAATAAAAGTCTCGCAAATCGGTGTCAAATCACTGAAGCGGTTCTTACGTTAGGCCGCAATCAATTCCAAGACATTGTCATTAAAATTGTGGACAAAAAGTGTGGAAAAATTGTTAACGAATTTGTTTTAGTAAAAGACAAACATAACTACAAACTGAACACAAGATTTGTATCGGAGGGCAAATCCAGTCTCACTCTCAACGACTTCAATGTCTGTCTCTTTCTCTCCAATTGTCCACCAAATCAATTGTCGCTATTCTTGAAATGTTTTGTATTTAAATGCGATTACTATGGGATGAAAGACAAAGCAATGAATGGTTCCGATGAGATCAGAAGAAGACTCAATTGTAGTAAAGACCTGACATTTGATGAAATCAGTCCATTGACCGCAAAAGACATCAAAAGAAATGTTTTATTGAAATCTAATAAACAGAACATTAATTGCAAGCAATTGATTAATGAATCGCCGAAGTCTTCGAAGACGTTTCAAATGAAGAATAAGCGTAAAAGTGATGACAATAATGAAGAAAACCAATTGAATAAAAGAAAATTTATTAATTCATTGATTCCATCGCCGGTGAGAGGACTCAAACTTTTGAATGATAACAATTTGACTCAAGAACAGAGTCGTGTAATCAGTGCAGTCCTCAGCGGTAAAAATATCTTCTTCACTGGTAGTGCCGGCACAGGAAAGTCTTATTTACTAAAGTATATCATAAGAAAACTACCGCCCGATACAACTTTTGTGACGGCCAGCACCGGCATTGCCGCCACTCATATTCAGGGCATTACTTTGCATATGTTTTGTGGTTTAACTCCCGATCACTACCGTAAAGGAAATGCCGAAGAGTGCGCTCAGGAAATAATGTCCAAAAATTATAAACTGAATAAATGGAAAAATTGCAAATGTCTTATAATCGATGAGATTTCAATGGTTTGCGGCAAACATTTCCAACTAATGGAAAGTGTGGCCAAAATTGTTCGCAAAAACGATAAACCTTTTGGTGGAATCCAATTAGTAATTTGCGGGGATTTTCTTCAGTTGCCGCCAATCACTAAAAGAGGTGAAAAGAAGTACTTCTCATTCCAGAGCCAGTCCTGGAGTCAAAGCATTCAGTATTCGTTTGAATTGAGTCGAGTTATGAGACAAACGGATAAACAGTTCATCCGATTATTGCAAAGCATTCGAATTGGAAAATGTGATCCTTTGACTCAAAGACAAATTCTCGAAACCAACGACAATCATCTCAAATGTAAAGACTTGTGTCCGACCCGTCTCTTCACTCATCGTAATGACGTCGATATGATTAATGACAAGGAATTAAAACTTTTAGAGACTGAGTCCATTGTATATGAAGCGCAGGACAGCGATCCCAAGTTTGCGCTTCTTTTCGATACCATGTGTCCGACTAACAGAGTTCTTGTGCTAAAAGTTGGCGCTCAGGTTATGCTCAATAGAAATATAGATGTGAATCGAGGACTTGTCAATGGACTCAACGGAAAAGTTATAAGATTTGAAAGAGAAAAGTCCAGCCTTTTCTACCCTCGGATTCGATTTATTAATGGCAGCGAAGAAGTTATTAAACCTGAGAATTGGATCATCAAAATGGCCGACAAAAAGCATGCCATCAGAAGACATCTGCCTCTTCAGCTGTCTTGGGCTCTGTCTATACATAAGTCACAGGGAATGACAATCGATAACGGGGTGGAGATATCATTGTCGCGTGTGTTTGAATGTGGACAGGCATATGTCGCCCTTTCGCGCTGCAAATCATTGGAAAACATCAGAATTCTTGATTTCAGTGAAAATTGTTTTATCGTTGACTCAAATGCTCTCAATTTCTATAAAAACAATCGATTTATATGACCACCAAATAAGGAGTGAGGGTTTGATTGTAGTAATAGTTAAGTCTACTTAAAGACCTTGATCTTTGAGTAGCAAGTTCATGATTTGACATTTCACGTTCCATCGATCCATCTTTGGTTGAAAAATAATTTTTTGCATTAAAATTCATGAAATGAAACAATTTTTCTTCGCTATAATCACAGGATTTATACATATTTTGGCCAAACGTGTAATTTATAGTCAATTTCCAACCCTTTTATTGATTTTTCGTCAAAAAATGTGATTCTATTTATAAACCAAAGTTTGAGTTCAAATGAAAGACAACTCTTGTTTTTGGCCGCAAATAATGTGTGAAAATTATTTTCTATTACTCACTAATAGTATTATCTTATGATAAATGATAGGTTTGTGTCCTTAAAGAATGGTATTGTTTTTCATCTGACAATACATTTATAACTGAATCGCTGTATTCGACTCGAAATTCAAGTATTTCATTGGATTAGTCACTCGTTTTGTTGAAAGTTTTAAAAACATTTATATCATTGAAATGACTCCAAAGAGAAGGCTTTTCACGTTTCGAAAGACCTGTTTCCACACCAAAAAGTATTTTACGGTTTCCTATCAATTGAATGATGAAATCTTTGCAATTAATGGTCCCATAAAATGAAGTAATAGTCTCTTTGTAATAATGATTATAATTATTCAAATCAAAGCATATCTCAGGGAAGTTGTGTCCAAAAAAATCAATACTCTTCTGAACTTTTGTTGGAAAAAGCATTTCATACATAATAATCAAATGCTTTGACGACTCTCTTGAATAAAAGGCGTTCACATAATTTGGTTGTGTTTTTCATTATAAATGGATATTTCAAATCAAAATTAGCCCACATTTAGCCCAGATTTTTGCCGTCGCTTCTAAATAAGGATGAACGAGGATAAGCAATAATTTACACCAAAACTCATGTATTTTGTATTAATTTCCAGACTATTGTTTGTTTTTAACTCAAAAGAAATAATGCATTATTTTCTATGAAGTTCTGTGTAATTGAAATTATTTATTACAATAATGAATCAAATGGTAATAAAGTGCTCCAAACTTAGAATTTTGATTAATAATCGTGGACATTATCCTCATAAGTCATGTAAATTGATATTTGATTAGAAAAATATTCTCGTCTGGCATTTGATAAATAACTTTACTCGATGAATATTCATGGATAACCCGACAAAACTAGAAATTCTAGACATTAAATGACTCGACTCTTTCGAGTGTCAAATAAATCTCAGGTTTCGATGTTTTCAATTGATTTGTAAAAATAAAAAAAAGTAAATTAAACTTATTTCCGATTTTGTAACTTTGATTCCAATGATATCCTATTTATTTGCTTCAAAAATAAACAGTTGATTCAACTGTTGGCAAATTACCGGTTATTATATAAGTGAGACAAGTATGGACTCATTATAACCAAGTTCATACACTTGGGACGCCATTATATAATTAGATTACTAATTAAGTCTATACTGGGCTCTGGCTTTGCGTTCAAAACTTCTGTTTATAATAATTATATAAATCGCTATTAATTTGTTTTGAAGTCATTATTCAAATACTGGCGTAGATCTGAGTTATCAAAAGCTCTTTTCAAAGGAGTCAATACAAGTGTATAACAAATGAGTGCTTTAATGCTATACTCGACTCAAACTTGTTTTTCACGACTTTTGTAAAAATTCAAACTTCAGACGCATTTGAAGTGTTTGAATCTCAAATGTCTACTGAATATTAAAGCACTGAATGAATACTGAATATAAACTTTTATTAAAATTTAATTTTCAAATATATCTGTCGGAAAGTTTTTGTTGGGCTGACCTTTAAATTCAAATCTCTTGCAGCGAATCTCACACCGAAAATATCTCATCATTTGAGTTTGTGCTGAGTTGTGCTGACTCATTTGGAAAGTTTCTCAGAAACAGACATTCAATTACTCGTTGAAAGCAATGATCCTTTCAATAGACTCTATTGAATATTCAACTTATCAATAGATGCTTTGATATGAAAGGCAACTCAATTTTGACGCTTAAAGGGTGAGTTGTATCACAATTTTCTTCTCATATGATTGACTTGTTTTGACAAATCGACAAAAAATGTCTTTATTTAAAGAAGTCTTTATTTAATGTCAAAACTGTGATATCAGTCATCGAATATCAGTTAAGAATTGTCTATTTGTTTGATTTTTCAATAGTATTGACAAACCCTTCATTTGGTTTTGACAATAGCCTTCCAAAATTGAATTTAACCTAGAGCCGCTCAGCCATGCCTCAAATCAATTAGAGCAGGCATTGCTTATCAGTCGTTTTTTAAGCAAAGACATTCTGTTTTCACTGTTGTTGGGGTCAGACATTCGATTATCAAAAAACAGGGAAAGAAAAAGAGATAAATATGTGAAATGTTTGAAATCGCGCCGTCATCTGACAGGAAGCATATTACTCAGTAAAATTACCAATCAATAAAAGTTTGTTCAAAAAAGCAGTGATTCTCCTAAGAGGAAAATTTTAACGAGCAAAGATGTTTTGCAAATCATTCAGTTCGTATGAGAATCATCCGAACCATCTCTAATAGCCGTTCCTCTATATGGATACTGACAATTACCTCGACTATGCAGAGACCTTAATAATCAAACATCACTATTGAGGTCTGGTTGAGCTGTTTTTGTGTTTTATTTGTTGTCCAAAATTATTAGTTTTATTTCTATAGAAACTGATGTCTTATTTCCTAATTTCTATAATTTTATTATTTTGAGTCTCTATTAAATGGGATTAATTGCAAGTTTATATCATTTCCTCATTTTTAGAGCTCACGACATGACATCAACTCTAATGTAATGTCAATTAGGAAAACATTGTTTTGAATGTCGAAAAACACAATTAAATGATTGAAACAATTTGTGTAAAGGATTTATATCAAGGATTTGAAAAGTTTCATACAAATGAAATTTTTTCTCTAATTGAAAGACCCAGATATTAGTGAATTAATTATATTTTTCAATTAAATCATCAGATAATAAATATTCGATTTTCCTAGAATACTATTAAAGGATAATTTTCTAATCAGCGAATGATCTCATAATCAGAAACTTCGGAAATATATTAAATTTAATCAAAATTAATCATTATTTTAATGATTTATTCATAATTAAAATTATTTTTTCATTGAAAAATCACTTTTAATTTTTTAAAGATTTTTATAAAAACATTTCCGAATATAATCATGTGTTTAATATTCATGAAAAACGATGAATAAACAGAAGAATGAACTGAGTAAACAATTTTCTCATTGTTATTATTATCGAAATACGACTATAGTTTCAGCTATTTTTGAGTCGTTTCGTAAGATTACACAAGAATTTTGAGATCTCTATCAATAGACTCATTCAGTCGAAAAGCACGAGATATTCAGATTAAAACATTTCACTCCTTTTATATCCTTTGAATTCAGATTCAGACGATAAGAATATTTTCTCAGACCTGAGAAAGGGATGCTCAGGGTATGTCAAATATAATGAATTCTATTTTGAAACTTGCTTATCATGGCCTGATCATTATTTATAAATTAGAAAGCATAATTTTCAGATATATCATAAAAGTGACAGGACGTCCGCTTGCTTTGTGCCATCAAGGAAAGTCATAAAGGCTGTATCCTTGCTCATCACTTAGCTTTGATAACTTTCTCATTGCTCTCAAAATTATCAGATAATACTAATTCTTATCTGTAAAGTAATTTTGAAAATTCACTTAAAAGTTGTGTTTAAATATGTTTAATCAAAAAGGTTTTTTTTTCCACGAAAACCGTTCCAAACAATTATAGACTCTATTCGTGTGTTTTGTGTCGTAAATCAAAAATAAAATAAAAATACAGAAAACAATAGTTTTTAGAATGACTCTGAGAATAAAAAGCTTATCAAAAGAGAAAATAAGATATAATGAAAATATAGTATAATTCAAAAGCATTTTATTAATAATAATAGAGAAAACTCATTATTTCAATGAAAACATATCATTAATAACATCTAAAAAAGAGTCGGACGGGTATTGAAAAAGTATAGAAAAGTGGATATCATTATCACTCAAAAAACATATTTTCACTAAAATACAGATCTTTAGAGTATATGAAAAAATTTCATTATATATCAGTCAAGGATTTATTAATTTAAACACATTTTTTGACGTAAAATCAAAATGTTGAAGGTTATTGTCTGCCACAATTGACTCATACATCTAACTTGCAAATATTCGAACCAATTTTGATAGTAATTTAATTGATAGTTTTGCTGATTTTCACAATCGATATCGAATTAGGGTTTGAGAAAAGTTCTAATTAATAATTAAATGAATATAAAAAAGAAATAGAACTTATAATAAGCGAGTAAAACATTTTGTAATAAAAAACAAAATGGTTTTGTGTGCGAAATGATTGCCAGCAGAAAATCATTGGTGTAATCAATGAGATAATCAATATTTCATTATAATTGCAATTTGAATGATTCGATGCCTCTTTGATTACTTTTTGTTTTGCAAACTCTTCTGTCGAACCAATTCTTTTGGAGTAAACTCTTTTATTGTAAATAAATATTCAGAGCTTTGAGGCATTTAAAAGCAATCAATCAAAAGAAGGTTTTGAGAAAAAAATGTTTAAATCGATTCCAATTGATCTGAATTCTAATTTAATGAACGACTATTTTATAGTCGAGTATAGAGTAACCGATGTTTTACTCTAACATAAAATTTATTATTTGTAATAATCAAATAGTTTTGTTCTGAACATAAGGAAAGGTATAATTTGGAAACTGATGTTTGTGTTTGGATCTACTGTTACACTGAACCACAATTAGGGACTACTGGCCAACAATTTTAAAGCCATTTGCGAATGTTTTATGACCGCAATATCGGGAACAAATCAATTTGTATTTTAAAATGCTTTTATCAAGCTCTATATTTGTGACTCTAATTGAAGTCAAGACATTTTAGCCCAAAATACACTGATTTTCAGCCATAATCTTGTAATTTATTTTTGGAAACTTTTAGGGTTTCATTCGTAGAGAAATACTCTTTTACTTAATTCTTAAAATACAGAGACTTTTCTAAATTGTGTCTGACATCAAAATTATGATGAATTCAATCAAAATTACATTAAGTATTGAACGAAAACACTGTAATGGAGTGAAAATGTTTAAATTAGCGAATAATAAGACAAACATTAAAATTAAATGTATTTTTGAGAAGAAAAACAAAATTTTATTTCCTAAAAGTTAGTAAACGCATGAAACCGAAGAATATTTCAAAGTCATTGTGTGCTCATACAGTGTATGTACAAGTGGCAAATAATGAGTGCAAAAAATCTTTTTTATTAACTAAAAACCATTAACACAACGAGTTTTCCAATAATAATCAAAAGACTATTACAATTGAAGACATTTCTTTGAACTCTTTGTGTTTAATGACATCTCCAATAGTTTTGCTGTTCTTATGAAAAATGATAATAAAATTACGAATTAAAGTGTATTTAATTGTTTGGGAATACTTTTGTGGCAACTCTTGGGAATAGTTCGCCAAAAACGAGAATTATTTTTGAATAATATTCTCAAACCTAAGTCAGAAAAATAAGTGTTTTCTCATTGATCTTCCGCTTCGCTATAAAATCAAAAACAATCCAAACTTTTTGCTGAAATACATACGAAAACAATCGAAATGAAAAACTAATGGCTATTAAAGAGAATACGAAAATAGGATATTCTCCTAATTTAACAAAACGATAATTTTATACAAGACTTGCCATTCATTTGTCTGTTCTGTTGTTGTGTTTCGCAAATAATTTATTACTATTTTCTTCGTTAAGAGAAGTGAATAATAAATAATGAAATAAATAAATGAAAATTCATATGAACTCAATTGAATGTAAAGAAGTTTTCACTCTATCCTTGTGTTGTATTCATTGCTAGTCTTGTGAATAGCAATCAAATGATAAGTCTATTAATGTTCTCCAGTAATGCATTTGAAATTCAATACTTTTCTCAACTGAACTAAAAGTGTAATTAATTTTTTTTCTACTCAAAGACTTAAGAAATGGAAAAAGTATTACAACTTTTCACTCAATGTTTGTCTCAACCCATTAATTCATTTTGAAAGTTATTAAAACAATTTTTTGAAAACATAAACTTTGATTCAAAACGAATGCACTCTTTTCAGATGACTGCAAAAACTCATATTTTTGTATTATTTTGTATGAAATTAAATCATTTCTTGAATTTCTTCAATAATTTATGAGTTAATTGTATGTTCGTGTCGTTTGAAAGGAGAAAATTGAAACTAATTTCAAACTTTTTATCTCTGGTTCTACTCATTAAAACTTTTTTAGTGACGAAAGAATTTATTTGTCAAATGATATCAAATAGTTTTGACGCAAACGAGATATCAATTGAGAGAAAATATTTGATTTAAACTACTTTTTCCAACTTTTTATACCAGAGATAAAAAACAAAAGAATGAAAGAAATAAAACTGTTTTTAAGGCCTGTTATACAATATGTTATATAATACTGTATTTGAGGCCTAAATAATAGGATAGGAATTGAAATCAATTGAATGAATAACATGAGAGTCGAGTCGACAGCAAAGAGACAACACTCAGTCATACAACAAATACTGCGCACAACTATACAAACAAATCGTAAGGCTTTGAGTCACACGAAAACAGCCCTAAAACCTATTGAGTGACACATCGGCTGCACTTCAGCCAACACTACACTCAAAGCTATTGAATCAAAATTAAACACTTAATCGCATTATAAATAAGATCCGAATAGTTTTAATCGCCTGAAAATCATTATAACTAATTCATTAAGCAATTGATTGCGCATTAATTGGCCGATTGAATAGATCAAGGTGATAAGTAAAGCATTATAAAAATAAATTAGCTCAAAAGTAGTTTGCCTGCAATATGTTGGGTCGTCTGCTCGTGCGTTGGCAACGAGTCGGCCCCTAATAGTGTGTTGTAATAGCATTTGTGTGTGTGTTGTGTGGTATGAGTGCACACATCCTGAGTATGAGTGCAAAAGTCGGTCATTTGGAAAGAGAATACGTAGTATTGGATTATCTAATGTTTAATAATTTGATTTAATCTCAATTTGTGGACACTTTTAATGTCATTTCCGTCACTAATATTGTGTTTGACTTTCAGTCAAATGTTTGGTTCAATACTATTGTGAAGCAAACCATCGATCAGTTGTCCAAACAGTGAAATGTATGTCAAATATGTATTCGCGAAACAAACAAAGAAAAGAACAACAATTACTTAATTTAAGACAATTAACGGCAAAGACTGCGAACCTTCTCAGTGGTGCAGATAATGACCACAACCCGAGTCGATCGCCGCCTCACTCGATGGCCAATCGGTCGCCCTCTCAGTCGACTACTTCGTCGCCAAACCAGTCATCGAAGGCTTCGATAGTGTCTCGAAGTCAGTGCCGAACACCAAAGCGTGACATCAATTCGGCCAACGATTCACAACAACAGTCATCAAAGTCTGAGACCACTTCAAACTCAATGTTAAGATCTGTGAATAGGTCTCCGACTTCTCGTTCTCAGACTTTAAGGACTGACAGCAGAACTTCTGGTCTTCAGTCACGTCCGACGACATCCCCCATCGCCAGACGTGACGCCAGTCTTCCGCACAGTTTAACCCGAAGTCCACCCAATTCTCAAAACAAACAAAGTTTGTCACAAATCGGCAAAACTAATGAAAACGGGAATGGAGTCAAACAAAGAACTGTTAAGTCTGTTAACGACCAACAGATCCAACAAAAGTCAATGTCGTCGACATTAACCTCAACGTCGACAACAACTGAATCGACAATTAGTCCGGAAATACTGTTTTTGGTCAAACAACAGGCGAAAGCCATCGCTCAGATCAACGCTCTTCAGAAAAAGGTGGAACATTTAGAAAATACAATCAAAGGCCAGAATAACAATGGCTTTAATAGTTCAACTCTTGAGGCGACCTGTGCTTCGAGTTCTTCGACCAAAAAATTAGTGAACAATAATAAGGAACGAATCGCAATATCCGACGACAGCGGCGGTGAATACAGTCGCGCGACCACTACTTCAGATGATGACGAACTGTCCCTACTTTTGGACCAAATCGCGAGGCGTTCCCAACAGTTGCAAAGCAGTAAACAAATGAGTAATCGCTTCACTAATCTGTCGATAAGTAGTAGTATTTCCGCAAATAATAACAATAACACAGAAGTGTTGCCTCAAACTATGCAAAGTCGCTCCAAACGGCACTCGTATATCACACCTACCGCTCAATTGTCACAATCCAAGCAATCGCCAACTCGTGATCCGTCGGTCAAAGTTTTTAGTAATTTTTCCCCTCTAATGGCATCGCAGGCGTCACCAGTAATACAGCCGTCAGCGCCTCCTTTGGCATTCCCGACATCACAATCACCTTATAATCAGTCTATAAGTGCCTTACTCTTTGAGCCTAACGTCGAGAATGTGTTGAAGAATTTGGACGACATTATAGCGACCGAAGCCATCGATAGTAATAAGTTTAGTAATGTATCGACTCTTTCGCAGACATATCAACGCTCGCAGACATCACAACATTCCTCGCACTCACTTTACGACAACACTGGCCTCAACCAAATCGGTGTTTCCTCTGGATCTCTACTGCTTCACAGTAATAGTAATACTTCTTCGTCAGCGTCTAACTGGCAGTTGGAGAGGGCTAAGAGTTTAGTCAAACAGAGAGAGGAACAGGAGGTCGACAAACAAATGAGATTAAATGAAGAATGGCTTCAGACTCATCTCAAAGCTGATTCAAAACACTACAGAAGGAATTTTATCGACTCATTAGATCAGACGTTTAGGTAAAATTCTATCCATTTTAGGAATTGGCGGACAATCGCTTTCGATTTGAGTTCTATTCGCTTCCATTCAGTTTTGTTGTGATTTTTCTATTATTTTATTATTAATTAAATTCTAAGTCTTTTTTGAGTAAATTTATAATATTTTTGTTTAGAAAAGCATTGATTGAAATGTTTTTCTCAGTTTTTCTGTGCATTAATTTCATTCATTTTTTATTAATGTGTTATTCATGTCATAAGTTTATAATTAAAATTAAAAAAAAATAATATTCTGTGCGCTTCTGATTCTCTTTGATATAATTGACATAATATTTGTTTATATGTAATAATAATTCGCATAAAACCAAAGATTATTTTAACGACAGATTAGACGCGATTTTAACGAAACAATTATTTGTTTAATAATTTTTAGTTTATATTAACTATAAATGGAGAAAATGTTGTGAATATTTGAAAAATATTTAACATTTTTTACCGATTGTTATCCTATTTTTACTAATTTTAAGTTCAAAATAAAATTATATTAAAGTAATAATAAATATTCGATTCAAACGTGAAATTTATTTAATTTTATAATAAATATAAAAGAGATAAAAAAAAGTTAAAAATATACTCTTAATTAAAATTTCGACACAAATTGTGTTAACATTTCATTGAAT
>JAQGCS010000598.1:0-20278 GCA_034702105.1 Fuscozetes fuscipes
AAATAGTTTATGACTAATGCTCACAAGCTATAAACTTTTTGTTCAGATTTTCTATGCTTATCGATACAAAACGTCTACACAAAAACTGCCCATCAGTTTCTACGGCTGTTTGACTCTGTTTGGCTGTTCCCAAAATTTACTATTGCTACACTTCAGTGCCGTTTTTATCAACCACCAATTTTATCACAATGTCCATTTTATGGCAATTTTCGAAAACATTAATAGAATAATTAGTGTTAATTTGAGACCAATTTTATCACATTTGCGTTTTTACCAACCTGCTTGATAAAAACGGTACTGAAGTGTAGTAGACTATTACTATTACAATGATTCGATATTAAATATGAGGGGCAGCTAAGGACACGACCACGATTTCACTGTATACAATTATAAAGAGCTCTGGTACATTTAAATGCCATAGATACCTTGACCATCGCGAAGATCGGATGTTTTTTCATGTGAATAATGCATATGACGAGGGTTATTGACAATAACTTATTGTTGTGGAAGTGCCTAACACTAAATACTCGTTAGTTTTCTTAATCAAAATTAAATTAATGACTGAAACAAAAAGATTTTATCAATTTATGCTTTGAATGCAATGAAAGGAAACCAAACGATCGATAAACCACTGATTCGATTTTGGAAACAATTTAATCTGAATGACTGATTATAAACTAGCAAATGTACAATAATATCAATACATTATTTTAAGTTTAAATAAACAAATTTTGTCCGATTTTTCAGCTAAACTGATAAAAGTGTTAAATTAAAAGCAATTAAATGAAAATTTATAACACTTTTAAAACAATTGTCAAATGAATTACCGGTTCGTAAAAAATACTAAAATTTAAACATATTTACAGAAATCGCTGCCAAAAAGGTTTTAAATAAATTGTAAACTAAGGGTTAAAATGAATAAATGGCACATATTTTTGATAACATTTAAACTAAAACAGAGTATTGAGAGCTCGTATGGCACAGAATATACACCGTTTAGGGATTGTTCATAAGATGATTAAAATTTCAGTCGTTTTCCAACAAAAAACAATTAATGATTTGCAGTGAAAATGAGGCGAACAATGGTTTGGCCAATGATTTGATGAAACAAATGAATGTATAGACAATAGTCTATTGAATTAGGAATCGTCTGTACATTTGAATCAATATTTCATATTATTTACAACTTTGTGAGTATTCGTCACTTAAATGATTGTTCGCTAACTGAATGTCTACGAGAGGACAGTCAGTCTGTCATTTGGATGAGTTGTAAAAGTTATTCGCAGGCATTCGAGGATTGTTTCCATTGTTATTATTGGCCGAAGTATTTGAACTGCGGTTAGTATTTGTTGCGTACAACTGTTGCTGGAAGTGCTGGAACTGTATTGCATAGTTCGGGTCTGACGGCACCGGCACTGCACTGAATGGACTTTGTTTATAGCTATACGAATGACTCAATGAAGGGGGCAGAGGTTGTGCCGCATCTGGTGCCACACCTACGGGAGACATCGGACCAGCGTTTGATTGTTTCATATTAGCGAACATAGCATTTGGGGGTCCGTTCATATGGTTAGGTCCCGTCGGCCGGCCAAAGATATCGCCTGTGGCCATCATCGACTGCCCACCGGGACCTGCATTAGGGTTAGCTCCCCTCATTGAAGAGTTAATTGGTCTGCCTGGTCCGGTAGCCATTGGCATGTTTTGTCCCATCATTCGAGTTCCCAAAGGCATAGTTTGACTGCTATTCATATTTGTGTTACTACTGGGGAAGTATTGAAGGTTATGAGTGGGCAGTTTGTTGCCCAGGTTCGTTAGCGGAGGTTCGCATCGCTGAAGAAAATCAAGACTCGGCGCTCGCGCCGACAAATTTGGATTTTGCTGACGAGGAGGAAGATATTGAATAGTGTTTGGGGCGTCCGCTTTAATCTGAATGTTAGCCGAGTTATAGACAGAGCACCGTTGCATCATATGTGGATTCGGACCGAAATTCATTGGATTTATTCCTCGATTGTTATTCATTTGTGGTCCGGAAAAACTTGGACCAGAATTCGGTGCAGTCATTCGATGCCCAAAATTTGGCCCCATTTTAGATGAATTATTTGATTGCATCATTTGCATAGCACTTGATGGAGGACTCATTCCGGGGCCGGACATTGGCTGAGGACCGATATTCATGTTTTGGTCTAAATTGTGATTAAAATTAGGAGACGACACGTTCTGAATGTTGAGCTGTTGTATAGACATAGTTGCGTTCACATAAGTATTGTTGACTGTTTGGGGACCGCCACTCATTTGAGGACTCATTCCGTATGCATTTTGCATACCATTGCCGTCGGGGGTCATATTTTGATGGATTCCCTGCATTGAAGACATGGAAGTATGGAAATTGACCATATTGGGCGCACCAGGTGGTGGACCGTTGCCAGTCACCTGCATACTTGTCATATTCATTGAAGGGCCGGACATCATGTTCTGTGAGTTCATTGAATTGTTGACATTTTGTTCACTCATTGCTGCCATCGAAGAGATTGGATCGAAATTATTTCGTTGTGTTTGTGGTGCCATAGACTGAGCCATTGTTCCGCCCGGACCTGAAAGCATTTGATTGTTTGGGTTATGATTGTGCGGATGAGGACCATTAGACATCAACATCTGGTCCACTTTGTTTGGAGGCCCGATATCAAAGGGAGGGGTCATCTTCTGAAGGTTTTGCAGATGTGTAGAACTGACACCGCTTTCCATTTGTTGGTTGAAATTATTCACATTAGACATACATCCAGTGCTAGCGTTCGAAGCAAATGACATCAAATTCATTTGTTCGCTACTCATCGGAGACATCGAAGAGTTGAACTGATGTGACGCTTGAATGTTAAGATCGTTTGGATGAGCCGTAAATCGAGACACCATATCATTGGGATGGTTAGGTCGGAGTCGGGGACCCATTGGATTATCACAGGGAGAGTTGAAACGCATCATATTGTTATCCATCTGTCCGTAAGGCATACATAACATATTTTGTGCCCTGAATTGGTTTTCATGGTTTGGTATTCGAGGGTTAGGGCCATCAAACATCGGATTAGGGAATCTTTGGTTATTAGTGTCCGGATTCATAAAACGATGATTTGGATCGAACTGATGGCCACTCATATTAGCGTTTTGTGGATTCGAAGCGAATCTGGGATTTATATTATCCGCAATCGGAAAGTTAAGTAACCGTTCATTCGATCCAAACGGTTGACAATTGCTGCCAAACTCTGTGTTAAATCCGAGGTCCAAATCAGGCGCCGGAGATATGAGATCTGTGTCTCTTAAGCTGGTATTTGGCTGCTTCTGAATAGTAAGCTCATGTCCTTCGAATGCACCAAGAGCATATTGGATTTGTTGTGGAGATGGAACAGGCATTAGCGCCGGCTCTTTGCAATTGAAGGGAGACGAACAACTGTTGGGAAGAGCCGGTCCCAAGAGTGACATGTCGTTCGGATGAGGCTTTTGATCTCCTCCAGAGTTTGATAATGGATTCATGAGTAGTTCTGGCGGACAGTCCTGATTCATACCTTTTTGTGTTTGACTCATAAGATTTGGCAGTTTTTTCATATTTGAAGGGCTGGAACTCAGAGGAGCGGTATTGGACGGAGTGGTGGCCCTCATATTCGTTACATTTGTCGAGGTTTGGGTTCGACTATTGTTTTGTACGACTGTTGAAGAGGTAGCGGATGGTATTGATGCTTGAGACGACGACGCCGGTAATGATTTAGGTGAAAGAACCCCCGTACCCGGTATACTACTATTGCTATCAGCTGAAGGAGTGGCCGGACTGGGACTGCTATGAGGGATACGTGATTGACCGCCAGAACTGAATTGTCGCGAAGCATCGGCAGGTGACTGCATTCGAGGTGATGACAGTGGGAGAGATCCAGTGGCTGGAGATGACGGATGTGGACTCGAATGCGGACGAATGCCCTGATTGTAAGGCGGGGGAGGAATGCGACTGCCAGGACTTTGTGATATGCACGGACTCGGACTGTTCAGAGCCGATGATGGCTGTGACAGAGGAGATGGATGTGACATTGGCACTGAATTCGAATTACACATATTATTATGATTTCCCTGTCCACAGGTCTGTGATTTGCGTCTTCTGTCGTCCACAAAATTGCCTTTCGGCCAATCATTGCTAGAAATGTTGGGCAGTGATGGGTGGCTCTGAGGATATTGAGATGAATTGCTTTGAGTCGACATCATTGTGGACGGATTCATACAATTGTTCAAATTGGGATCACTTCCGCCTAAATGGTCGGACTCTTGAATGGAACACATATTATTCTGACACATATTGTTCTGATCCATAAAATCGGAAGCATTAGGTGCTGGCATTCGAATCATTTGTGCCATCGGTGGTGAGTCCATCATTTCAGGGCACAACTGTTGTTGCATTTTGCGAAGTATTGCCAATTGTTTCTCTCTGTGCTGTTTCTGTTGTGGCGTCAGGTTTTCGTCCGGTGTTTCACAGCCTAACCAATAGATTAATAGTGAATCAAATTTTAAATCATTAAATAATTTAGTTACCGGCTAATTGTGGTGGAATTCCAGGGCTATTAAACATTTGAGGATTGTTTTGCATGCTATTAGGAGGGAAGGGCGCACAGGGCCTGTTTATTGGACCATTTGGACCCATTGACGAATTCATGAATTTCTGATTTGAAGTGATTTCGAAATTTTGAGCAAACGATGGCTGTTGTGGTGGAGTCCAGTTTGGACTGGCATTTGGATTAGAACACATGTTCCCATTATTTGGCCAATTATTATGAGGACCTCCTCCACCAGGACCGGGACCTGAGGGTAATACTGAAGAGTTATGCATATTACACGCTCTGACACAAGAGCCTGGCATTTGACCTCTGGGCTGTCCGAATGAGTTTTTGAGGGCCGAGGGATGCATTGCTTTGATTCCTCGACCGCCTTGTCTTTGAGCTAAACTGTTGAGCCAAACGGCGGAAGAGTTGGTTCGACTCATTTGTGGTTTGAGTGGATATTTCTCTAAAAGTCTTTTGGTTTCGGGATTAGAACAGTGGTAATCAACAATTGAAGAGTAAGTTTGGCTGTCGACGGCCTCCGCCGCCTGATTGGCCAGTCTTGTGGTGAACACAAATATTTGACTCTGTTGTTGCATATATTGCGAATCCATTGTTGCCGAAGACTTCTGTCCTTGGTTGTTGTTGACCCCCAAATGCTGGGAATTGTTGTGTGGATGGGCGCCCAGCATGTGGTTTGGCAGTTGTGGCCCCTGTGCTGGCCCTCTAATTCGCATCATATTAATGGATTGTGGCATCATTACAAGTGGCGCGACATCACCTAAAATTGATGGTTAAAGTTAGAAAGAAACTTGGACAAAAAATTTACCTGGCATTGATAAGTTGCCAGTAGGCACTGGCATTGCCAGCTCGGGATAAGCCGATAATTTATCTGTTGGTTACAAAACAAAATTTATTTGAAACATGACTAATCAATAACCGCTTATTTCAAATAAAACCAATTATTTTAAAAATTATTTCAAATGATATTTAAAATTAAATCTTAGGTTTGATTTGAATGAAAAATTGTGTTCTTTGAGAGAAAAATCATTTTAGTTTCAAAAGTTGATAGAAACTTGTTTTGTGTGCAATTCAGACAATATATAGAGAAGAATCTGCAGAGCATTGCATATGCCGTGCGTTCATAATAGCGCACAAATGCCGAAAGGGAGCAATGCGTTGAAAACCAGTCCATGAGAGGCATAGGGAGGAAAGCCATAGCATTATTTTGAAAGCTTCTTCTGTTTTAAATTTGTGGCTCTCTGTTCGACGATTGCGATCCCCAATATCGTTAAGAGGGGGTCACCTCTCAAATTGTTGTGCATAGAGAGCATAGGCCTAACAGAGCCACACAGCACATTATAATGCAATGCTGTTAGTGCTGAGCAGAGCAAGGTCATTACTCAAGTGTCTAGAATTCAAGTCAAGTGATGAGAAGAAATCCATAAAAGAAAAGTTCGAGCCTTCACTTCATTACATCATTGTATCGCTCATTAGTCAGCTTTCAATTAATTATTAAATTTATGTTTAATATTAACCACATTTAAAATCATTCCATTCATTCAATTAATTATTCACAGTATTTGTTCAAATCACCCTACTTACCAACCTAACAAAAGTTGTGCAAGTTAATATTTATTAAATGTCTCTTAATATTTAAGGGTATAAAATATCTTATTCAATGGTTTAGTATGAAAATATCTTAAGGGTCAATTTTATTTAGAATAAATATCCAGTAATTTAACTAGCAATTGGTAACATCCAATGAAGCATAAGACTCTAATTCCGCTTCATTTATTCAATAAAATAGACATGCTTATTTGAATTTGGAACAAAAAATTATTTATCATCATTTAATGACAATCAAACTAAATGACTGTCACATGACATGACAATGACCAGTGGATTTGGTAAATGGTCAAGGCAGAAATAACAATGAAGATTCTCTTGCAAAAATAGGGGCCGGAAAAACCGAAATGCTGTTAATGTGATGTAATGGTAATGTGCTTGATTCAGTCTTTATATTTAACTTAAATCGCTAAAACTAGCACCAGTGGTCTAGAGGTAGCGTCAAAGGTGGACACGCCGGGGTTCAAATCCAGGTAGCGCTCGAACTTGTATGACTATGAAAATGCTAGATGAAATGTAAAAATATAACTAACTCAATATTCAGCTCCCGTTAAGAATGACTCGTTTAGAGTTAAGTGGATTCTGAGTATAAATAAGTTATTCATTTCATTTCATCGGACAAATTAAAGAAAATAGCGACCAAGATAGTGTATTTTGAACAAAAAAATGAAGGAATATTTTATGAACCATAGGGTGAGATTATAGGGTAATATTTGAAGAATTTTGATAATCCCATGACTATTCCGATTTGCAATTTATAAAAAGATGAGACAAATTGTTGACACATGAAAATTGTAAAAAAGCGAAACTTACCGTCGCTCAGAATATTCATAGGAGAGGTACTGTTGGCACGAATGCCATTGAGAGGTCCGTTTGGGGGACAAGACATCGCACTATCTCTGCATTTGAGGTTATTATTGCTATTAATTGCATTATTGGGTCTATTATTGCCACAAATATTAGGTTTAGAGTCAATACTATTATTATTTCTGATTTGATTGGGAATAGCGTTCGAGTCATTGGTTTTGGAGTCGCAATGATTTGTCGAAACAGACTTTTGGTCTTCACTTTTAATTACAATGAAATCTTGTGTAGCACTCATTGCACCCATTTTTTCGGTGGGAGTGTTGGGTCCACTATTGGTGTTGTTAATGGAAGCACTGGTTAGGTTTGATAGGTTTGTCCCATTGGAACCACTGGTTCTGTTTGGCTCTAAGCCATTGCTATTGTCGGCAACAGAAGTTTGTGAAGTGTTGCCAGCAGTTGCACCGCCAGAAGCAGCACCGCCTCCGCAACTATTCGTGGCTGTTTGGCACTGAACAGGACTTATGCCCTTCTTCTCTAACATTCTTGCAATTAATTAGAGCTCTTATTAGTCGAATTCGTATTGACTTTGCATAAGACAAACGCAAACGTGAGGTAACTCTTCTTTAAGTATTGGCCAAAATTTCAAATGCATGTCATCACTATTTGGTCTTCTTTTAGCACTCATTCCATTCCTTTTCCAACTAATGGATGGCTTAAAAGTCATCTGAAAATAGATTATTCAAATCAGTTGATTCGATTATGCGAATCAAGCAAAACAATTACCATGCTCACAGTGATCTTGTCTAATTTGTGTGAAAATCCAATGTCTTCTAACAGAAAGAGAAATTCAGTCAATAATATAACAATAAAATCATTTAAAACAATTCGGACGAAAATTAGGAAAAATGTTCAAATATTTTATTTACTAATGAGAAATTGAGCCAAAATAAAGTCAAGTAACTGGATCAATCAAAAAAATTGAGCTCATTGTGGAGGTAATAATTTTGTTCGAATCGGTTAATGTAAATATTGTGAAATTTGTTCTCTCATTAAAAGGAGAAAAATTCGACATTTAATTAATTGTTTGAAATGAATTTGAATTAAATAAATGTGTGATCGGCTGAGAACAGGATTACTTACAACACAGATATGCCCTCATTTAAAGAATGTTGAGTTCAAAAAAGTTTATTATCTCATAAATTATTGCATTTTTATTCTAAATTTTAATAATTGCCACAACTGTTCGACACAACTATTTTCAATTACAATTCATTTGACTCTTATTAACCGTTTAGAGGAACGAATACAACAACAAAACGTTCCATCATTTCATGCAAAGCGCCAAAAAATATCTGATCCTTTCTATTCTGTGCAACAAAAAAACAGAGCAAGCTCATTTGTAAGAATGTAAGTTTTGGCTTAAGTAATTTACTTTAAATGTATAATTATGCAAAGTGGCGTTGTAATTGTAGGAGCATGCTGCAATTAATAGACTGATAAATAAAGTGTGAAAGAATGTAATGTTTTCATATTGAATATTAAAATAGATATGAATTGAATTGTTGTGAGTAATCACTAATGTATTCATTTGTTGAGATGTCTTACAAATGAGAAGACAACCGGATTTGAAAAGAATGAGTGAATGAGTGGGAGAATCGATATTTTGAACATTTCGTGAGATTTGAAAGCAATGTTCGTGACTCTAATACACGGACTCAGGACTCGTAAGATATTGGATGTGTTGCTACTGTTGGCAAACATAACAGCTTTGAATGACTGCAATCGGGTTCACTTTGGCTTCTATTTTGGAAATGTTTCAAATATTGGCTCAAAATATTAAGACAACAACTGATGGGTCTATTGATGTGAGCAATGAACTAACCATCGCTTGATTGCAACTAATATTATAACTTCGATCGTAATATAATAGTCAGTGATATTCAATGAATAATTACATGTAAAACCAGTTTGAAGGGCTGCCATTGGATGCCAGACCTCCTCCACTGATGCATTGGTTTCTGTGCTGACAAAAGCTAAAACCAGATGAGCTGTAAAAGGAGCACAAGTACACTGACCCAGCCTTAGGTTATGATTTGCACCCAATGAGCATATTTGCAACATTTTTCATTAAATAACATTCAAACTGGTCTCGAGTCCAAGTATTGGTCACATCCAACACATTGAGGACCTGTTAACAACTGGGAGGGAATAACTAATAGACCAGTTGATGATCACCAAAAAGTATTTAATAAACCATTCGATGCTTAACCCCTCCATTCTTAGCAACAAATCAAGAAAAGCAAGAAATTTAACCATTTGTTCGCAAAACACTTCTTTTATCTCTTTTTTTTAACAAAAACTGCGAACCAATGGTTACAACAAATATTTCCATTAATATTAATTATCATTCATTTACTTTAATATACATCAAAACAATTAATTCCTAATTAAGTGTTGTCTCTCTATGAAAGATATGTTTGTTTATCACCAAGAGTCAAATATTAATTAAACCCAAAATTACTAATTGATTGAAACTTAGCGAAAATTTGTTAGCAATTAAAATATAATCCATTGAAACTAAAACGCATTAATAAATAAGAAATATAAACAATGTGTTAAATGAATAAAACTTTTATCAATTCATATCTTATGATAACAGTTCCAGAGGTGACCAAAGAGGGAAACATCACATTATTTTCTTAAATCCATTTAAAACAATATTTTAAATAAAGTTCTTTAAAACAAAAAATAAATATTAATTGGATTTTATGACTAGGGATAAGATCATTTTTTTAAATTGATATCAAGGAATTTATTTTAATGTTGAAAGATCGCTGAAACTTGCAATTTCTCATCTAATCAATTCTGGTGTATTCCAGATAAAAGCTGTTAATAAAAGCTGAGTCTTAATAAGTTAATATTGCAACTTTACTTAACGATTACAAATTTTGAATGCAATTATTTCCTAGATAATTCTTAAAGTGGTGACAATTAGTCATTGTTGAAAAGTACATTTGATTAGACTTCGATATAATTCATAATCAGACGCTTCATATTAGTTGCAAGTTAAGCACTAGATTCGAGCTTATAGTTTGGAAGAAAATGGGCATGGTTACGTCACTAAATTGTCACAATAATTAACTCCCGAATAATTTTAATTCAAAATTTGATTTATTAATAAAATATTTGATTTAAAGGATTAGAAATCAATTGATTGGAAAATGGGTTCGAATGACACTATTTTGAGGTATTAGTAATGAAAATAACTATAATTGTCACTGAAGTGAATGAGTGGACAGATAGTGGACAGAGAGGTGAGACAGTGGTGACACTGCTTACATGTGCCACTGTTTACAAGTTGCCAATCAATCAAATTAATAGTTTATTACAATAATTATTGTTTTGTATGAGAAAAATGAGAGAAAGTGTTGCATATATTAAAACAAATTGAAGACAAATATATCGGTTCCACAAATAAGAGGTAAAGAAATGTGTGAATCGCTATAAATAGAGATTGGAGTGAATCGGGAATAAGTGTATTATTAATAGCATTAATAGCATGTATTCATGTATTGGTTGAAGACTGCACTCAATGCTGTGTTAGGCATACCATTAGGAATACCATTACTCCACTATTACTGCACTCAACTCGTGCTCATATCGTAAACATTTGAATACTTTTGATTAATTCCCAAACTATAGTCCAAATCAAATCAATTAAGGATCAAATCATTACCTCTTTAGTGATTCCATGCAATTGTTGATACATTGATCACAGGATTAACACTCAAACAATAAAATATCAATAAATTAACGCTAAAGTAATGTTTGTTGTGATTCAACACAATTTCACTTCAAACACAACTTCACATCAAATCACGTCATTCACAAACAACAACCCATAAACACAATTCAAATGAGCCCTCAGTCCCTCAAACACACAACTTATCGCTTCCCTTAACTATAAGCAACTCATTTGAGTTACTTTTAAAACTCAATTATTATTATATTATTAAAAATTAAAAAATGTTATCATAATTATGGACTCAATTCAAACAAATAGAGTATTTTTGGGCACAAAACAAGTGATGAAAGCGACATAATTGTTGTATAAAGATATAGAGTATTCTTTGTCTGTGAGACTATAGCGCCGGCAATGAATGGGCACTGAATAGCACTGAATAGCACAGAATGGGTCCAATAGGGAGTCCAATAGAGAGCCCAATACACAGCCAATAAGAGAGCAGTGATGAAAATGTCTGTTCGCCTATTACTCCACACATTCTTTGCAGCGTTGGTGACAACAACACAACATTTTCAAACACAACGAAAGGCGGCGCCACTCATACAGCACACCATCAGTAGTGACGCGCATATCATATGATGTTTTGCATTGAAAGCAGCTGTGATTGGGTTTGGCCTACAGTTTACTGTTTGTGTCGCACTTATACACAATATTTCGTTTTAATTACTCAATACTTACAATCAAATTGCGACCATTTTTCCAATTTATTTGATTTTAATTTGATTTCATCCAATTCATAGACAAGTGTTGAGACAAAGAACAAGTGATAAACAAGTGATGGCTCAACAAAACAAGTCTTTCAAACAAAGACGTTCTTTTGGTAATCATTTTATCTCTTCTTTGTTTACATTATTTTGTTGTCAAACAAAGGATTTAAATGTTTTGAATGTTAGCGCAACGCAAACAAGACGTCGAAGAGATAAGAAATCTTCACCCGAACAAAGTATTATCCATTTTTACCACTCATTATTAAAATGTCTTCACTCAACAGATTCCAGTAGTGATCGAACGTTTCCATGGTGAGAAGCAGTTACCACTACTGGATCGGACAAAGTTCCTAGTACCCGATCATGTGTCGATCGGGGAACTGATCAAGATTATTCGGTATTCTCTTATCTTTACTCCTAATCGCAATTAATGTTCAAATGATTGGTTCAGACGTCGCCTTCAATTGCATCCAAATCAGGCGTTCTTTTTGTTGATAAACCAGCGCTCAATCGCTGCCGTTTCCACCACTTTGGGAGAGATCTACGAACGGGAGCGGGTATACCACTCATCCGCTCATATCCGTATTGAATTGTTTGCTTTCAGGACGAGGACGGCTTCCTTTATGTGGTGTACGCTTCGCAGGAAGTGTTCGGTTGACATAACTGTTGGCTCTGATTGTGGTTAACATTCATATATTCAATACTATTATAATCTATGGATATATTAATAGTTTAATGTCTCTCAACTGTATATAATTTGTTTGTATAATAAGACTTAAGTCCATCACAACTATAACTATAATACTTTGATTCACTTTTGGCCAAAAAATAATTATCAAAAAATGAGATAGATAGTTTATCCGGTTTTGTTCTCATATTACAAATACAAACAGATTCTTAAATTAATTTTTTTTGATTCCTTTTTGAAAATGTTTCAAAATATTTCAGAATTGCATTAAAAATATGTAAAATTATTCGCAATTTATAAATAACTGTAAAATATTTTCACTTCATTTGATTTAATTCGAAACAATTGAGTCTAAATATTAAATAACATCAATGGGGATGACATCCGTATCCCTTCACAGCCATCAAATTGGTTGTACTCAAAGCTTTATCCTTTCCAATGGCGGCACATATTTTATGATAATTCCGAACCGATTCGGTTACCGACAGGTTGTTGGGGTTATAACCCTTTGGAACTATTGTCTCATATTTTTCAATATTTAATTTAAGCTTTTTATTAGATTTCTTTGAACTATCACTCGATGTCTGAGAATCTATTTCTTCGATTTGTTGTGAATCTAAAACTCTATTGGATTTATGTTTTTTCTTTCGATTTTCTTTTTTGACAATAATTGGTTCGGTTGACTCCAAGTGTGAATTGGAGTCATTATCCACAGAATCTAAGTTTTGACACTTTTTTTTGTCATCAGATTTTTTCTTTGACTTCTTTTGTTTTTTAGTGCTCTCCATATCTGAATCAATTAATAAATGACCATGACTCTCATCCGATTCTTGTGATTTACATTTGTCTTGCTCATTCGTTTGGTTAGTAATGGAGTAATTCTCTTCAATATTTGTGGAATCGGTTTTATTAAACTTTGATTTGAGTTTCAATTTAGCCATTTTAGACTTGAAGTAGTCATTTATATTTGTGGTGCTGTCGAATGTTTTGTCTGATGAGTTGATTTGAGTCAATTGTGGGCCACTTTTTATTTGGTTCTCAATATTTTGGCGTTTTTTAGGAAAAATTGAAATCAAATCTTTTTCTGAACATTGGCTCAAATTCTTTGCTTTAATCAATTTGTTATAACTAATGAAAAGTTGATTAGTATATTGCATTCAATTCAATGCGGTTTAAATTCTTACTGGAGTCTATTCCTTAGCTTTTTGGATGTCTCTTCCAAATTGGAAACCTTCATCTCATGTTTACTGGAAGTGTTATTGTGATGAACGGCTAAATTGGCTAAAAGTTGTTCGTAATCTTCATTTTTATGGACCCAAACGTCATCTGCTGAGGGCTTATATCCCAAACCTTCGATACAATCAATGAAATAGTATTGACTAAAATTCAATCACTTTATGGCTTTAATACCCTTATTATCGAAATTAACGCAAACTTTGATATTATCTTTGATACCACTATTATTTTTGCCCAAACCGTGTCCTTCTATCCAACCCATAGACTCGAGTAATTTTTGGCCGATTTTTGATTTGTCTGATGACCACAATTAAAATCCAATAATTAAAAAAAACTATTTTTGATGCAAATATAATAACGTTTTCCATACCTTCCGACCAATACTTTCCTCTTGGATTCAGAGACCAAACTGTCTTCCTTTTGGGTTCGGCCAACATTTGATTCGGTATTCGTTCACAATTGCAGTTCAATTAATCCGATTGAAGTGATATTGAATACAAAACGCGTGTCAACCAATTCAACACAATTACGTCTGTTTATCGAACATATAATACGTAAAGGTTTTGCATTTTTCAAAGTTTTTGCAAGTTTTTTTGGCGGGAAATTCAAAAAATCACCCCCTAGATCCCCCTATAGAGCCTTCGACCAACCAACTCACCCCTGCGGCTGCAGGAGGATCTATTGATATGCCTTGGAGAGGGGTAGGCTTGAGACTGACCTATGGATAAAATTATGCCTTGAGAAAAGGTGTGGTTTTGCCTGGTCTATAGAGATATGCCTTGGAAGGAAATGGTGTGAAAGCCTTCAGTATTATAATAAAAGGCTACATGTAATGGGAATTGAGTTTGGACCGAACTTGTTTTTAAAAACCGCCCTTTATCATATAATAATAAATTTATTCAGTTGATTTGACAATTTTTCCCTTTTCCACTTTGAACCTTGATTACTTAAAAACTAAGAAAAAAAGCCACCTGGATACTTTTCCAAATACATCCCTAATCATATCTAATCTGAAGTTTTTAGAATTTAAATCGGTTGTGGGGTCTCTAGCAAAATTAATGTGATTTTGCCCATTCAAGTTTTGTGTTTTTCGCCGTGTGAAGCCAATTCAAAAAAATTACCCCCTAGACCTCCTCTAGAGCCGTAGGGTAGACCTTGGCCACCTCTGTTATTGTATATATTCTAATTTTTCTGAAAACAGTCTCAAAGGAGTCATTTCCTCGAATTTTCTGATTTTTTAATTTAAATTCCGTTTTTTAATTTAAAAAAATGAAAAATCTCGCTAAAATAAATTTACCATTATAAAAATTGGTGCCACTAATAACTAATAATTATTACTAAGTTGTAATAACTATTAAAATGTCGCCTTCGATGAATGATTCTGATATACAAACTGATTATTTTATTATGAATTTTATTGAATCTACTTTGTTATAAATACTGCACAGAATTTATGACTTGTTAGTTTGATTAAATTTGCCCTCAAATTAAGCCCAAAAATGGCTCATAATATGTGAGACTATCCCAGTGTTCTTAATACTCAGAGTTCATTTTAATAGTTGAAATAGTTTAAATTCTAGATATGAAAATGTAGATAACTTTCAGTTATGAAATACCGGAATAGTCAACACATAAACCATTATTTCGGAGTAAATACAGTCTTATTGTATGAAATGATAATTTTGTGTTAATTTGATTAATTATTGATACTTTTGTTTGAGTACATAATTAGAAGTATTGCAGTGTTTGATATGTCGGACCTGTATGTAGAGCTGTATGAAGAGCTGAATGTCTGTCTAAGAAGAAGTGCAAAACACCAAACGACAGAACAGTGGAGTTGTGCTTAATTAGGAAGGTTTCAAACAAACCCCAATTGATTTTAACAATTATTCCGTTTCACACTTACAGTCGTAAAGACTTTTATTAAATGTTAAGTTTTGTCTCATTTGAATATTGACTAAAAAATTGAAAATTAATTACATTTACGATTGAATTGACATTCTGTACATTAGATCTAATTCTACTGAATATCACATTTAATTGGATAACGAGTCGAGACTCGTTTCCAATGAAAATAATATATGAATTGAATGAATGATATCAATGTTTCACAATCTAATAAATCACAAGTCTTTAAATCAAAACTAAATAGTTTTCTCAAAAAAATGTTTTGCGAAATCGAGAGGCACACAGTTTTGCTGTATATCGTAAGCATTGTTATAACTTATCAACTTCATTTATTTAAACAGAATATCAGAATATGTTAGAAGAGAGTCTATCTCAATTTGATATTCTTTTTGAAGTTAAGTTTAATTTTCCTATAAAATGATTTTAGTTTAAGATCTGATTGTGTTTTTGGTTTGCGTTCAGTAGAACTCAACGACAAATGTCTCAAAATATTAAAAATTAAATAAATCGACGATTGAATCGATGAATAGATATAAAGAATTATTTACAATGACTTGTTATGGTTTATCACAGTTTTGATTTGCTGACAGTTGTCTCAGTTGTCTATTGTTATTATGAGAGACAATTTGATGAGACAATGTAGACACCACACTATTAATGCTTTAGAGCCTATACTTTTACTATATGTAAATACATAGATCTGTCTGTCTGTCTGTCCGTCTGTCTCATTATTATCAGTGTTTTATTGCAATAGTTGTCTGCTTTGTTGAGGTGTTTGTTGAGATTGAGGTAATGCCATTCACTCGATTAGATTAAATACACGATCGGATATTTATGCCTCTAATGGCCTGGGTCATTGGTTTTATGTGATAATCAGTGGCCAAAGTTAGGTCAGATATACAGCCGATAAAACCTCTCTTGTATTTGCTATGCGTTTGTATAGGTGTGTCTTCTAAACCTCCTAAATAATAATCAAACACGTTTAATATTGTTGGAATTTTTTTTTCAATTTACCCAGAAATAAATTGCTTTTTGTATTAAGTTGAATTTTAAATCCAGGTGATTTTCCTTTGTAGGCAATATTGTGGTCCACTTTAATAGAAGTGTCTCTTTTGAAGCGATGAATTTGAATGGAATGCCATAAGCCGTCATCAATTCGCGTCCAGTTATATATTATTTGAGTCTCTCCGGAGCCTTAGGTTTAAGGTTTAAACTAAAGTCACTTTTAAAATATGAAAAATCTTTACCCAAATCATAAGCCAGTGCTAAATGTCCGCCAATCAGTCCGAGAGAAAACCAATCACTAAAACCAGCCGAATCTTTCTTCCCTGTCCACAGTATCACTCCTTCAGGGCTTTATAGCAATAAAATAAACGTTGGTCGAGAAAAGGTACAAGTGTATTAAATCTAACCTAAAGGCACGTAATCGCAAATCAATACTTGTTTTCAGTCCTCGTATTCTTTTCATTATGTTTTGGTCATCGAATTCAAAATAACTGTTCCCATAAAACATCGGACTCGAGTTGAGTGAATCGATTCCTACATTTGGCGCAAAATTAACAAAAATCATATCATTATTACATAATATTTTAAATTAAAGATATAGTGCTTTAGAACTACAGTCAAAACTCGATTCTGTTCATCATATTTCTAAACAATTCTAATATATATTCCAGATCCGTTCAGATAATATTGGGGTTAGAACTTCTAAAGGGAATGACAATCAAAGTTGAATAGTTGAAATTTCAAATTCAAATTCAATAATTTTTATTGATACCTTAAAACATTTTTAAGTAGTTTTCGTATTTGAATTACTTATTTAAGGTTAATAAAATTTTAAAAAAAATTCATATAAGGCTGTAGAAAAAATTTTCAAAATTTTATATTTTAAAAATATTAATGAAGATGATTTTTTCTAAAAAATTTCAATGGTGACCTCAGCTCATTTTGAGTGTTTTATTTTTTTAAAAATGTTTAATAAAATTACCTTTTACGGTTTTCGAGATATAGACGTCGATAAGTTCTGACTTTAAAGGCTCTTCGCCACTTTATTTTTAAAGGTAGGTAACTTTTGAAAAGTGATTTTTGTAGCTATTGGAGATATTAATCAAGCTGTGGTGTGTTCATTTTGAGTGTTACCCATATTACCCTGCTAACTTTGAATTCTCGTTTACAAAGAAAATTGAATAAGATCTTGATAGTTTTTAAAATTATTTTTATATGTCCCAGAATTATATATTATCCTGTTACATTCTGATGAAAAAATTTTCAGAAAGAATTCATATTGATATTCAGTTTTAATAAAATATCTGAAACTTAAGAAAATGTCACTAAGGTTGTACCAAATTTTAATAATAATTATAATCAGGACTGTTCTATAATACAACTGAAACAGGGATGCCCAAGCTTTTCGGCTCTAGGAGGGTATAGGGGGTCGTTTTTGAAAATTTTTCTATGGGGGGGCTAGGGGGTAGGTTTTTGAATTTGCCCCCAAAAAAACCGAAAAAAATTCCTCGCTACGCTCGGCGAAAAAACTCGAAGGGGGGACCAAGGTAAAAAAATTTCCCGCCTCGCTTCGCTCGGCGCAAAGCACAAAGAGACGTAAAGTCAAACTGCGAGCCGCCTCGCTTCGCTCGGCGGTGAGGGTGAGGGGTATACCTGTAATGTTAAATTTTTCAAAATTCTAGGAGGGGGTAAAGCCAAAATTTTCGACTCTAGGGGGTAAAAACCCAAACCTCCTTGGGCATCCCTGCAACTGAAATAATCATTAAATTTAATTATTTTCCATATAAAAGAATATTATTGAATGCACTGATGATTCTCTTAAACCAAGACTAAACTGTATATTAAATATTAAATAGCAAACACCTCGATTAGAAACTCCGGGAGATCATTTTAACTTATATGGCTGGTTTCAGAGTAGAATTTTGAATTCAACCATGTAATTTTTATTTCCGAATGGCCATGTCCAACCGAGATAATGGCCACTCAAAAATGTTAATAAAAGCTTTCATTTGAAAAATTCATTTTTCTACATTAGTAATATATCGACATAAAGTTTCACCATGAATATCATCTAGTAATCCTATCAAAAGAACACTAGTAAAATATCAAATTTACTGAATCATACTTAATTCTCTCTCTTATTAATTCAAACATTAAGCTCAGAAATAATGTGTTAAGTTTTATTTTAAGTATATTTCTACCAAAGTTTGTTTAGATTTGCTTCAGAGTCAAACCTTATGTCGATACTACCCTGAAACCAGCCATATAAGTTAAAATGATCTTCCGAAGTTTCTATTCGAGGTGTTTGCTATAAAGTCTAATACTTAATCTAAATATGGTTCTTGACAAAAATTTGTAAACTGTGTTTAGAAAATGAATCCTCTTTTTATTTGAAGAAAAAATTTGAATCAAAAAGTATTTGAGTGCAGACAAAGACAAACATTAGGCAAAAAGGAGTCAACAAAAACTATTAGTGATTCAATGACATCATTGCAGTCATCAGAACTAATATTGTAAACAAAAGTCATTATGACACTTATAATGCCAGTTCACTAATACTCATTATAATAATCTATTTAAAAGAGCACTTTGTGCATCATAAATTTAAACCAAATCCAAGAATCTCTGATTGAGCAAGATTAACTCTTCTTTTAAATTAAATTCCCAATTGGTCAAGTTTATAATCACAAAAAGAATCAAAGATTACTTGCAAATTGAAAAATTCTTTACTGTACTTTCTATCATGATGATTCAACAATCGACATAAGAGTAAAAGACCTATATAATATATCTAAATTATCAGTTTTATGGTTATAGTACAAACAGAATTCCGAAAAAGTAGCAAAATTTGCGTATCAAGTGTTCTAAGTTATATCTTGAATTACTTTAAGCATCCTGTGAAATAATCTTAGTCTCAATCATCAAATGCTCGTGGAATCATTTAGAATTTAGAAAAATTGGTTTTGCTCAAATTTAGAATAGATTTGGTTGAGTTAGAGTTAGTTTAGCTTTTTGAAATTGAAAATGACGTTTTCCTCGACTGAAATAAGGAATCTGTGGGAAGATCTCATATTTATGGCAAAAGTAGTTTAATTTGTGCCTTCGATAAGACGTGAAAAATATTGTTAAAAGTGATTCGTATTTCGATAAATATAATGATTTGAGGAATCAATGAATGCAATCCTTAGTGAATGCCTTCGAAGCGCTCAAAAGTCTCTCTTGACTTACGACTGAATGACATTCAATAGATATAAAAGTTGTGAAAAGCTATACAGTCAAACCTGGATATACTCCTCGTTTGGTTCAGGGATATTAAGGAATTAATTAAAATTTTAATTTTGATTGGGAATTCAAAATTAACTTAAATTGAAATATTTTAAATTTTTCTCTAGGTGAAACTATAATATATAGAGCATCGGGGTAATGATAACATTTGTTGGTGAGATTGAGTACTCTCTGAATTTGAAAGAAAATTTGAGCTAGATCAATTTTGAAAATTATTCAAGCTTGTCAAATGAGATTTTTATCAAGTTTGTTGAGCCATTAAAACTAAACTAATCAGATTTTAATAAATCTTGTTGTATAACAAACTCCACTATCCCTCTTTTATAATCAATTTTCAAACCAGGTCCACCTAGTTAGATGTAAGCTTGAACCATGACTTTTGCAAACCTTCCATTTTCTCATAAATTTTTAAAAATAATATTTTTGGTTACCATGCTAAAAAAATATTAAAGACATGGGTCTTTCATATGCTTTTTACAGAATCAAAATATCTTGAATAGTTTTTGCGTTATTCAAAATCTCCGTACGAAATTTTTTTTACGTGACCTGTATAAAGGTGGGACTGTACAGTAAAGCGCACGAACTGCGAAACCAGTAATGCTAAGCCTATGAGAGCAAAGGTGTGTACAGATAAGGCTCA
>JAQGCS010000599.1:0-20272 GCA_034702105.1 Fuscozetes fuscipes
TCTCTCTCTCTCTCTCTCTCTCTCTCTCTCTCTCTCTCTCTCTCTCTCTCTCATTGATAGTATGCTTTATTGAAAGAGTCGATCAAAACATTCAATGAAAACCCGGATCTTTTCTTAACAATTATTATTAAATTTGGTTGAACTGAAAGTCATTAAACTGAGTAAAAGTGAGTTTTATATATAATATGGTTTAAATTTTAGACGTAAATTAAGGAATGTGTGCTTCAATTCAAATACGATTTTTGTATTTTCAAATCCTAATGATTGGTCTTTAAAAAAGAAAATGGTTTTCAAGAATTCAAAGCAAAGGCATTGAGGGCTCCTCTTCTGGTCAATAATATAATTTAGTGGTAGAGCCTCACAAACACACCGAAGGCTAACACAATAGAGGAAAAAGTTTTGTCAAATATGAAAAACAAGAACAGATATATTCCCTATTTTTTACTGGAATTATATTTTCACTATAAGAAAGAATTGACCAAAAACTCAAAGGACTCGGCTTTAGAACTGTTGTGTCTCACAAATAATAAAGAGAAACAGTGATAGTAATTGAGAAAAGTCTTTCTCAACGCAGTGCAAGCAAAAGACCACTTGAGTGACCAGGTGTGAACAGCCAGTCCAAATAAGCACTACTTAAATATGGAATATTATTGAATCAGTGAAGGACTGGTAATGCAGTTTCAATACTAGACTTTATATAAAGTGAAATGAGATCCTAATATCGTAGACATAAAAGGGTTTAAGAAATGCTTTTCACGAATCAAATGCAATAAATCGAACGCATAATAGAGAGGAATAAAAATTACATATTTTTTGCTTCGATTAATCAAATGAAATGAGTTTCAAATCTTAGCAAATGATAATACGCTTCACTTTTATTCACAGTATTTATTATTAAGCGTTACATTACATAGAGTTAAGTCTGTGAATGAAAAAAATCCATGCATTGAACCCTAACCTATGCCTGAGCTTCTCATTAGCATATTTTTGTTGAGCACAACAGTCAAAAGAGTGTCTTTCTCTCAAATCTTTTCTTTTCTCTCCTCTCCTTCTCCTGTCTTTCTTTTGTTGTGGAAATGGTGACCATCTG
Source organism: Fuscozetes fuscipes (assembly GCA_034702105.1). Lineage (NCBI taxonomy): Eukaryota > Metazoa > Arthropoda > Arachnida > Sarcoptiformes > Ceratozetidae > Fuscozetes > Fuscozetes fuscipes. Next base: position 1,091 of record JAQGCS010000599.1, read on the forward strand.
TACACTGTTTATAATATTATAGAACAGAAGCAGAGGATAAAGTTTCAGAAGACATTTCATTCCCAACAATACCATAACTAAACTCTTCGTTTGAATGTTTTTCACAAATTCTGGGGAACACTAAAGAAGTCGAATAAATATTAAATGAAAAACTTTTAGCAGTAAACTAAACCTCAAAATAAAATTGTTCGCAGAGAGAGAGAGAGAGAGAGAGAGAGAGAGAGAGAGAGAGAGAGAGAGAATAAAAGGGCATAACAAGTATGCTTGGTAATATTCATATTGTTTAGTGTGGTATATCTGGAAAAATGTGCAAATTTAATAATAAACAAAAGATAAAAGGATAGTCTATTTGAAGGCGCAATCAGAGACACAACTATTTCTGGTTTTATATCACACAAATAATTCACTAAACATACAATACATTTCTCACTCTTACTTAACCATTAACAACAGTCACGTCTATTGAGCCCACTCTAGTCTGTGCTAAGGGGTGGTCAGAAATCGCTTCCAGTTTTATGAGTTCTACAAAAAAGAGAGAATTCGCTTCAAACCAGAGAAATGGTTTCATCGCTCTTCCAATATATGTAATGCACTGCAAAAACTGTAGTGAATGAGGGATAGACAGACAGAATTGAGGGGCAAAATACTTATGCAATTCACTGCTTTATTCTTTGAATGAATTGTATTATTCTTGATAGTCTTGATAGTACTTCTTTAGTATTGATTCATTTCTTTTCTCTTTTATTTTTATTTGTCTCCACTATTCTGTTATTCGGTTAACTTCTTTACTACAAATCTGGTTGTATTGCATCGAAAAATGTTGTAATTTAAGAATTGCGTTGAATAATATTTAGAGCCACATATATCACAGATTTGGTAATTCGATGCCATTATCAGTCCTACACTCGAATTATTCACTCAAATCAACTTTAACTTTGAAAAACTTCATGTCTTTGATTATATCTATTCATTTAATTCGTCACAAATTCTCTTTTTTTTGTTGCATCGGTTTTGCGCTCAAAGTCTGAGTCAAACATTCTTTTGATGATAATCACCCAAAATATGATGCCTTAAATTCGAGACATTTTCTCATTTTTACTTCTTTTTGATTAGAAATTAAACACTAATTAAGTCTGTCATCACTCAGAAGATACTAAAACTTCAAACGAAAGTCAAAATATTTATCTTAAATGCATTTTTTAAAAAATGTTTTTTTCTTTTTTATCTCAAAGTTAAATGGATTTAATGAAAAGAATGAAACATTTAATGCAAAGTTAATACAGTTTTATTTGTGAAGAGGAGAGGCATCGCAATCACAATCAGTGCTTTAATCAGGATTTAGTGAAGTTCTTCATCACTGCAACAGTGGAAGAGACTACAGCTTTGGTTCACAGCTTCTGTATATACAATCTTTTCGACGAGAGTTAGTCAACAGTAAGCTATCTGTGCCATAGTTTTTGCACAGTTTCCAAACTTTCAACACTCAGTCTGTCTCTTAACTGGAGAGCTCTGGCATATCCTTGGGGTGACTGAGGAGAAAGAAAAAGTGCTTAATTGTCAATGAATATGTTAACTACCGCTACAATCGTATAGCACTTTGAAAAAAGCTTTTTTCTGATCAAATGAGTCAATGAATGAAGTGATGCTTCCTTTTTCAATGCAGGAAACGTTTCTCTTTCATTTGCATCCGCAAATTAAGACCTCGTTTAATATGTTTTAAAGGACTAAAACTGACACTTTATTCAATCCACTCTATGAGAATCAATTTCACTAATTTTTTAAATCAAACAAAAAATAATATTAAGTTTTCATAACAAGTAAGCTATGATATGCTCAATATGTAGCTCACAATTCAAATCTATAAAACTCTTTCAAAACTATTGGAGTTTCTTCACTGAATATTTGGCGACAAAAAGTATATTAAATGTTTATTTAATTATCGAATAGAGAAATGATAATTATTTTCAACCAAATGATAATATCTGCAAATTTTGAGCTTTTGTTAACATTCACATAAAATTCCATATTTCTGTTTAAATATTGAAATATTTACACAAAAACATAAACAAATAAAGTATTGAATGTAAGCGACATTACATTTACTTCAAAACACATCAATTGAAAAGAGAATCAATTTTTCATTCATTACTGAAACAAAATTAAGGGCGAACCAAATGAATCCAATTTTCAAACAGAAAACAAATTTAATTGAATTTTTTGAGAAAAAATTTTAGCTCAAAATTGATTCATCAGTTGAAGACCAGTGAAGACCGATATTAAGCATATTTAAGACAAACAATTCAATTCCGGAAGCGATACAGAGATTGAAAAATGAGTTAATGTTTGCTGAATAGAAGTGAACAATAAATTTTGCGTTAAGTCAGAGAAAAATGTGTTGGCACAGCATAGTAGCAACATTCGTGAATTGGAGGAGTAGTACGCGCACAGGTGTGAATGGTTGCGGTGGGCTGTGGAGCGCCGGTTCACTTGTTTTTCATACCCGACTTTCTTTCGGTAATAGTTTAAGAAAAATTCAAAACTGAATATAAAACGTGAATCAAAGCAACAGAGAGTGTGTTGATTGAGAGGAAAGGCAGTCTAAACGAGGGATAGAATGAAGAATAAAGCCATGGATAACTAAGTGCAAGTGCTCCGAGCCTTTGGCTTCAAGAATATAAATTCAAAGTTAAAGCCAAAAACATTAATCAAAGTGTGTAAAAAATGGGCGGTAAATGAAGGTGGCTGTGCCATAGTGGCCATGTTGTTGGGCTCTACACCCCTTAGCACTCCTCCACCTTTAACAAGAAAGAGCAGTTGAGTCTAAGAAATGGCATTTAAGGTTATTCTGTGGCAGAGTCTTAGACAACAATTTAGTGAAATATCTCTTCGGCTCTAAAGCCTAAAGCGATAGTCTTTCTGTGCATTCGTTCAACAGAGTTGTATGTCTTGTATGTCAGTGCCGTTGAGCCTGAGTTCTGAGCTAATGTTATATTATTTTGCACATATTTGTTTTAAGATATACAATATAAACGCAATCTGACGTCCCAATGATCGATGAGGGCCTGACTCAGGCAAAGACGAGTAGATGTGATGCCATGTCTGCGATGTGGTCATACATACATACTTGCAGTACCAGTGTTGCCATCACTGCCCCCAACAGTAGTTTCGGTCCCCTTACGATAACTTTTTTAAGAAAGGTCTGTACTGGCATTGAATGCGAGCGCACCTCCAGTGGTGATGATTTCTAAGCAGTGAATAACTCAAACAAAAAAACTCCAGCTGAGAGTCGCCTTACCTATGAGTTCATATGGCCAGAGCCATAGCCAGAGCCTGTTTACCTGCATTTTATTTTTTAGTCTCACTGCCAGTGTTACAGACATACTGTCAATCACACAATTTTTAGAGTTCGTGTGGGAGGACCCTAACAAACCTGTTTTTTGCCACTCACACCAAAAAATAAGGTATAATAGAATGGAAAGATTTTCAATAGCTTCCAAGAGTATCAATAGCCCGGAAGGTTGCAATCTATTTTGCCCCTCTCCAACAGGTTTGCAAATTTGATGTTCGCTTCTAAACATTAAAAGCCTTTGGGATATACATTGCTATGAATTACACAAAAATAAATACATTGGAAGATATAAAACATTTGAATCAATGAGTCGGACTATAATCGTGTTAGTAATGCGACCCAACATTCTTTTCTCACTTGATTTCTGAATTTATTAAACTCTGAGCTCTTGATTTGAGGCTATCTTAACAATTATTAGTCAAAAATCAGAGGTATATTAAAACTATTTTCCATATATCATTATCTTAGAGGCGATGGTGTCAATGGACTCAATGCACTTCATTCGACCGCTTTTCTAATCGATTATACATAACCAGCAAAATATTATTATAACTTGTCTTAAAGGATGACATCTTTTCTGATTGATAATTGCTCTCTACAACAAACAATTTTGTGCCAACACTTCAAAGCCAGTGATCTTTGAATAATATTTGATATGAAACTAGCAAAACATTGCCATAAAATTTCCACAATTACTGAGGTATTAGTTAATGACTTGAAAAAAGTCGATTTCTTGGGCATCAAATGAAAATTAATCACAAACTCAACTATTAGTACATAGATTAACGATCCGAGTAATTATCGCACAAAATGAAAAATCATTTATAAAAATGAAATAAATTCGTTGTATTTGTTGTCAGCCAATAGAAAAGACAGTTCATTTCGCACAAGAATTCCACGATATTCACAGAGAATAGAAATGAAATTTAGGCAAAAAATTGTTTTCTCATTCCCTCACTTTTGTCAGACTGTGTGTGTGTGTGTGTGTGTGTGTGTGTGTGTGAGCTTTTCTCACTTTTTTGCTTCAAATAATATCGATCCCTATTAGAGATTGACTTGGAGTGAGTCTATGTTTAGTACATATTATGTGTTGTGTTTGACTCGAAGCTCAAAACTAATCAATGATTTTGAGGCAAAACATTTTGAGTGCAGACTCGATAACAATAGCCGGCAAAGGCATCGCCGATCAATTTGAGCATCAATTAGGTCATCGCACCACTGGTCCTGTTTGTTCCTGAAGCCGGACACCGGTGCCAAACAGTATTACAACAATAATGGAAATGAAGTATTGAAGAGACAGTCAGACAGAAAGACAGACAGAGTGGTCGCTAAATGAATGAATGAATGAACGATTGGATCATTTATTCATATCTATCGAGCGATACATTCTTTTTTCGCTTCGCTTTCATATTTTCATAGGATTTGAGTTTATCTTAATTTAATGTCTCACTCGATGTCTATTATCGAAGTCCTCAATCTTTTAATGCATTTAACAAAAAGCCATTAAAGAATTGCATAGAATTCAAACCTATTCTGAGCGCTATTCAGACCATATATTCAGACCATTGGCCATAAAATTCATTTTTTTAATGGAAAAAATTATGAGAAAAGCGACAGCTCTCACATCAGTCTCAAACACAACCAGGTTTTCGCCTAATCCGGGTATGCCCTGCAGGTGATGTATATTAACTAATGCACGTGTTTTACCAGTGCTCATACCTGTGCCTCACCACTAACAAGCAAATAAAATAAAATTCTAGAGAAAAATTAGAAATAGTTCTCAAAATTAGTGAAATTTAATGTTTTTCTTCGTTTAATATAATGTATACAAAAATAAATTTATTTCTCTTAATTTAAGTGCAAAGAAAATTGCAATAAAATAAAAGCCTAATACAAATGCGAATTAATATTTGTTTGGTGAGCACCTGAATCAACGCAAACTAGGCATTAATGATGAAAATAACAACAAATAAAGTAAAGTCATTACAAAATAAGCCAAATATTAATATATTATAACAAAAGACAGAAATATCGTTGTATAAACTCATATTGAATATACACTAATATACTGTTGGCTAGTATTGTGTTGGTCTGTGCTGTTGGCAATACAGCTGCGACATTACATTTAGCTTTAGATCACACGCTATACTCGCAAAGCACTCACATCTCTCACTACTGACTGACTGACTGTTCGCCTAAACAAATAAATTGGCAAAACCTAATATAATGCTCGCTCTAATGAAAAGAGAGTCAGACCTAATTAGGACAATTAAATTTGCTGACTCATTAACAAAGTGGAGGGAGATTTATGAGACCAAACCATCGCAGACCCAACAGACCAGCACAACCACAATGGCCATTATGTTCCTTCACAAATTTCTCATTCAATTCCGTTCTTTACTTCATTTAATTATAGATTTCATTTGAATAAAACAAAGATATAGAAAACCTGTGGTATAATCACAAAAGTATTTAACCGGAAAATGTGCTAGGACAATATCGCCGATTTGTTCAAGCACCGATGGAGCAGTTGTGTACGACTGCACTCCATCTACTGACACCTCAGCCGAGTTAACATATTAACTAAAAAAATATAGATTTTCTCTTTTTTTCATCATTACTTACCCTCAGATGCAATGTTGGGCTAACTTTGACTTCAGAGTAGAGTAGTCTCTGATATACAAAACTGAATATTTTGTATTTGGTTAGTATTTGCTTCAAGAGTTTTCACTGTTATTTGATTTTTGTGTTTTGCTGCGGAATAAAGTATCCAGCTTAAATCGTGTTCACAATACAAGAACTCTGTTCACACTATTGAGTCTCTCAGAAGTTAGTGTAGTTTTTTGAGTGATCGCCTGTTTATCTTATAAGAGCCGACACTCACTTGTTTTTTGTTGCATTTGCGCATCAAATTTATCATTAATTAATTATTCAAACGTTAATTGCAATCTGTTTGGCGCATGCGATGGGCAGAGTGGGCCGGAGAGCACTGGCATTAGAGACACTGCAATACAAGCCATTACACAATACAATACTTTTTTTAAAAATCGGTGCAATAGTAATGACTTAGGAATGAGAATAAGTGTTCGCCTCTGCTCTGTCTATGCTCTCTGTGCTCTTATGGATGCACACTCTTATGACTCAGTTGTGCCAACTCATATACGACGCCGCAGATGCCCAAACTGGATGCCACACTCTTCATATTAATAATGAGCATGTTCACAAATGAATTGACTCAATTCAAATATTATATCGAAAGTACTTTAAGTCCAGTCCAAAACAAAATCAAAGTGAGCTTGGTCAATCTCAACGTTGATATCAATCAAATTATCAATAGTTTGAAAGATAGTGTTTTGTTGGTTCACTTATCTAAAGTACAGAACAACTGATCACAACTTAAAGCATTGTTCGCGTGTATTACAGGCGAATGTAGTCTCGACTTCAAGTGAGAGCCGACTAAAAGTAGAATCTGTTCGACAAAACAGACTTGAAGTTTGAGTAATGCAGGTAATCGAGCTTTGAGGGGCGCGCACACACTCATTGGCCAAACAAATAAGTAGCGTCTGTTCGCACTGCACTTAAATCGAGTTTGCTTACAAGAGAAGCGATCTGTCGGCCACTCCGATAAGTGTCAAATACGAACAGGACCACTTTTATAATATACATTTTATTACACAAGTGAAAGCAGAAGAGTTCATATTCTTATTACTGGTCTTCTATTATAAGTAAGTCTAAACTCAAAAGAGTAAGAATTGAATTAAGAATTTTAATTAAAAGCGAATTATTTGCAAAACAATTGCTATAATTGACGCCTAAACTTATATGAAAATGTCATACTGTGTTGTTCTCTCAAATATGTTTGAAGAGTACATTGACAAGTCTATTAGTGAAAACTTGTAGGTAAGAGTGTTCAAGTTCACTGCCTCAATTATACCGAATAAGAGCTAACTTTCTATTTGGAGAACAAGTAATACAAATATAAGATAACATATGACTGAATTGTGTGGTGCTGTGCCTCTCATTCAATGGCTAACCGCTGGTCTATGCGACCAATATTTAACATCTCTGAGTCTCTGGTTTCATATATTCTGTTAGGGCTAACAAATGTAAACAGAATAGAGTCACGACTGGCCGTCAACTCACACACGAAGCCTGAAAAAAGTGGCGATCAATAAAATTTAATCATTTCGTCTGATTAGTTGATTCGCTAATATATTGTGGCACAGAATATGGAAACACTGCTTTCCATCGATTCGTTAGTCTCAATGACTCTATGCATGACTTTATTCAAAGTTTATTATTATTATTACTTCATTATTGTATATTAAAGGCTGACATGGAATCAGTCACTCGCAGACACGGATTGCAGTTTGAAAGACAGCAAACTATTAATTTATGCAAACATTTCATTACATTCTTTTCAAAATAATTAAAATGACGGCTAATAATAGCGTTAGAAATGAATCGCAATTATGTATTAAATTCTTGATTTCACTTCCAAGAGAAGCAACGAATTAAAGATAACAATATTATAGCTATTATTGTACGACACTGTCATTCAACGATTCATTCAATACATCAAATCATTTCATTTGAGACATCATTTCATTCGCTTTGATTCTAATGTTATACAGTTGTATAGTGTAATACCAGTGCAAAACCCATGTTAGAAGAGCACAATTCTAATGCAATAGTATTGCAAGTTTGTCTACTGACCTTCACAGGTGATATGTGGACGAAGAACGTCCTTGCATTCGATCGATAGACTGGCACTGCTCTCAAACAGACATTAGGGACTCAAAGGATTTGTTTCGATCTGTTCGTTGTAAGCGATGGTCAATGTGTGGTCATTGAGCTCACAATGCGTTCGAGTCAACTGCTATTGCACTCAATGAAAGTGGTTGGCGATCAACACACAAGCATTCATTCAAATCTATTTCTCAACTCCTAATAAGTAAGGGTTGAATGCAATCATTTCGTTACTCAATAAAACTCTCTCTCTCTCACTCTCTCTCTCTATCTCTCTCTCTCTCTATCTCTCTCTCTCTCTCTCTCTCTCTCTCTCTCTCTCTCTCTCTCTCTCTCTCTCTCTGATCATTTTAGTTTGAATTTATTGTAACCTGTTTCGAAATTTCCAATCTTTTCGTTAGTGAAGGCCAGACATCAATGTATTGCAATATATACAATAGTATTCATAATAATTATGTTTGGGTAAGAATGATAATTTCAGTTCTCTTTCCCGGAACTCAGATTTTTTGTGTGTTGGCCATCATTATCAGACCGACAATTAACGCACCCTAAGCTAAGGCAATACTGAGCGCACAGATACCAATAGAAAGAGAGCACTGGCAGAGCGCGGACTGCAATGGCAAGTGAAGTGAAGATTGGTTTGCAAAACAAAACTTTAAAATCGTGACGTTCTTCCTTTGGATTCTTTGATTCCACTGTAATTATAATGGGTTTTAGAGCCAACCATCGGCTCCATTGGTCTGCATTTGGTCTGTAAATAATAATAAGTTTCGGGCATTAATTGTTCAACTGTTCAACTCTCGCATCACAACCGAAAGCAGAGAAAGTTCTACTTTTATTTGATTTTGACACTAATACTACTCTAATACTACTTCGAAAAAAAGAAAAAAACTGATTTGTGCTCAAAAATAAAGTCTACTTCTGTTGTGTCTCTCGTCGAGCGCTCTCTTAGTCTCCAATTATAAAATAACAAACTCTTAAAACCTGTCATTTATTTTATTCTTTTCTTATTTTTATTGTTATTATTATTATTTTTAATTTGTTTTTATGAGAAAATTTTTTTATGTCTACGTATTGGAAGAGAAAAGAGAAGACAAAGCAATCATCTGCTCTGAGCTCAACTCTCTCTGTCAGTGCTCTCTCTCTCTCTGTCAAACAATGTATGGATGGGCGCTATTCTCTCATCAGAGGACTGCTGTATTCCATCATTGGTTTCATTGGTTGTTGTTTTTGTTCGTATAATTTTCTATCTTTAATTCAAATCTGCATTATTCTAATGACCGGTTAGGATATAATTACAACCCGTCAAGAGGTAGAACTCGTGCATCAGTAAAGTGACCCAAACTCTGTAATCAGGATTGCGTTGTCATTAATGCGTGAGATATGACAGGCATTAGTCTATAATCAAAGGTAAGTCAAAGAACTAAAATAAAAACCAAGAAAAGGTGATGCCATGGATAGCACTGGTACTCGCAGTGGATAGATCTTTGCCTCTATTGTTATAACAAGAAAATATCAAATGAATATTATCGGCGTTTTCCTCACATTTTCTTCAAAACAAGAATATAATAATAAACACAGCTTTTGATAGACTCAATAAAATAGAGATTTCTTTTCGATAGAGATTTTATCGACAAAAAAAGGAATTTGTTGTCTGAAGAATATAATTGTAATTTTGAGAACTGTCTCTCGTTCTGTGCGGAGCAAAATTACCCTTGAAATCGTGAGGTCGAACACCAGAGCACCAGATCTGGTAGAACTGAAGGACAAACAATAATTTTGATTTTTGTGAATTGTGTTAATTAAAAGTTAGAGCTATAACTGAGCCGACACTCACTTATTATGGTTCAGTAAAGCGTAAACTTAATAACATTGAAAATATCGTTAATATCTCGCATTTCTTTACATATGTATAAAATCTTATTTCTTATATAAGATTTTCATTAATTTATTTCACATTAAGCACATACCCTCTCTTCAAGTCATGTAATTATTGTTATCTCTATGTTTGTAATGCTTTTGAGATCTGTTTCTCTAATATTTTCTAATTGTTTTGATGCAAATTCGGAGAACAAAAACAGAAATTATAAAATCTAACAAATGTTAAGTAATGCCAAAAGACTTTAATTATTTTATTTTTTAATTTAAGTCAAGTCTTTTGGAAGAGAAAGTAATTGATATGTTGAGGAAAAAAATAATAATGTCTTTTGTGAGTCATTATAATTACAAATTTAATTGCTATTGGATTTCATACGTACGGCTCATATACTGAGAGCTGTCCCGTAATTAACTTTATTTCGTGAATAAATACAATTTCAAAGAAAATCAAGTTTTGGAGACAGAATTCGAGACCAAAATTGAAAACAAAAATACAATAAAATTAAATATTTTTCAATCTAATGCTTGAATCGGATTTTGTTTGACAATTAAGCTTGATAAATTAATTGGATGATTTTTTCAAATGAAAAATGAGATTCAATTCTCATAATTATTTTCAAAATTAGATTTTCTTTTGTTCACAGAATGAGAAAAATTTGATTTTAATTCTCGAGTACTCCAAATAAATGTCACAGAATTGCAGCAAAAAACTAATTAAAAGATCGAAATTGATTTTTATATTTTTATTAAATAAACTATTTTTCTTCGAAATTATGAAATATTTTCGATTAAATTAACAAAAATTATTTATTTATCAATTTCTCAATTGCTATAAAAGAATAGATTAATGATTCAAATGAATAAGATTTGAATGAAATATATTTTTTCTGACTTTTATTAATAATAGCCTTAAAAGTAAAAAAAAATTAATTTTAGACAAAAAACGATAACAAAACAGAAAAAGTGAAAATTCGATAAAACTTGAGAAACATTAGTGAAAATAATAACTGTTTTCGGATTAGTTAATGACAGGAAATGTATAACTATATTATAATTACTGAATTAAATACTATTTGTCGAAAAGCGAATATGAATTGTCGACTACACTATTAATCGATAAAATTAGTGTCGAAATTATATACTTTTATAATAAAAGGAAATTCATATAAGTTTGCAAATTATTGAAGAAATATAAGAACAAACGCTAATTCTGTTTCGGATATTCATTTCTATAGTATATTATTTTGGTTTCAATTAAGCGGTTTTAAAGTCACGCGAATGTAATTAATAGTCTATCAGAGGATAAGTCATTTCTATCGACAAAATGTTTTGTTTAACACAAAACACTTAATGTGTTGTCGTTTTTGCCCTCAATTTTAATTATGTTTAGTAAAATGGTTGATATCTTACCGGATAGGTATGTCTTCTGCAGCGAGAATCCGGCAACATTTCTAAACTCATGAATAGATTTTCACCAGAATTGCAATTTTGCATGAATTTGATGACAAAAGGATACCAATAATTATATGACGATTGAGTCAAATGTTTTTCAGCGTATGTTTTGTCAAAATGATTACAAAACAAATTTAATTATTCGTAAGAGTAAAGCGAATTAATAATGATTTCCTTATAATAGTTGTAATACTTGACAAACGAATTCCACTAATAATTAAAACCTTTTACGCAAAGCATTAGAATTCAGTGAAAATTACAGAAACTTATAAATCGCTTTCAAAGTAATTATTTAGTAATTCATCATTTGATTGCTTTTTGTATTTTCCCCCAAACTATTGCTATGAATACACTTATAATTTAATTTGAACGCACTTTTGTTGTTAAGTACAAAACATTCCTTCAGAAACGCTCTGAGATTTCATAACATTCATAACTTTGAGAAAAATAGTTAATTTGTTAATTGCATTGTGTTTTCATTTCTCTTTGATTATTGCAATCAATGAAAAGCCAGTCCAACACAACTCAAGGAAACTTCTATTTTTAATTTCAATTTTATATCAAATTATGTTTAAATGTTAGTAAATGGACCTGAGATGTGCACATTTTCAATTCAAAAAGTATTTCAAAAATTGAAAACTTTCTCAAAATTTCTCTCTAGAAAGTTTCTACAAATTTCGTGAGAAAATTTCTTTGAGAAACCCATCAATATTGTGATGTATCAAGGTTTATCTTATCTAGCGATTTATTTAATTAATTACCTAAACACTAAAAAATGAAGTCAATTCCAATACATTGTTAAACAATTGTAGATCTTTTATTTGATCATTTATATCAACTTGATGTACGTTGACAATGATAATAACATTGTCATTGACAAGTTTTAATGATTAATAAATCATTATTATTAATATCTTTATAATTTGAAAGATACCACTTTTTTAAAACACTCATTTATAATTCGATAGAAATCTATCATTTAAACACACAAAAAAAGGTTTAACAATTTCAATGGGATTTTTTATTTACTGTAAATTTTAACTACGTAATTTATTGTAGGGTGTATTGCATGTTTGACTCATTATTATTGTCATGACCAGAGTTCGTCGAAAAAGTCTTTTATTTTGGCCAAAAAGTCTCGATAATAGTCCCGAAAAAGGGTCAAATAGTCGCCTAAATAGTCGTTCATTTCCCTCAAATTTTAAGGGGTCTCGAGTTTCTCATCGGTTTTGTTCACTATTTTTAAAGTGTCAGGGCTAAATAATACATAAACAATTATTTTGATTTGGTTTGGTTTTATTGAGTAATGTTTTGAATAAAATGGGAATACCATTGATAGAAATTTCTCGAGAAAATTGCCTTTTTCAAATTTCTAGAAATTTTTAACATTAATTACAAACCATCTAGTAAATGTAAAAAGATACGCTCAAAAACAAATTCTCTGGTAGTTGAATATAAAAAGTGCAAATTGGTTCTAAATTTTGAAATCATGATTAATTTATCCCTTAATTATTATTAGATTCATTAAGAGGCTATTTTTCATAATTATTTTAAATTTGAATGTCAATGCTATTCTTAACCAATCAAACAGTAATTTTCATTAAAGAGGGGTTTCATTGAAGGCCTGATAGTGTCCACCTGATCATTGATTGATGAGTATAGAATGGAAGTATAAATTTATGTTATTGTATAAAGATTCAATTAGTGATTATGTTTTTGTTAAAAATATTCAATTCGATGACGATTTCAATTACAATATTTATGATGTTTTATACAGAAATTAAGCAAATTATTGAAAACTTTTCCTCTAAGTTACCAAAATTTGTCGGATTTTCAATAAGAAGCTTTAAAGAGAAATCATTTTAACATATCTTTGATTTAATGTTTGACATATTTTCAAACCAATCATTGAATTTATTGAGTTTTCGTCTAAATTATAGAAAAAATGTCGACAAAAATATTTCCAATAATTTATTTGTGGTGGACCTTGAAAAGTGTAATTTTTGATTAAATATTATTGTTTTTCATCAATTATTCCTTGTATTCAAAGCAAGGCTTCAGATGAGTTGTTTTTGATAATTAATTCAATGAAAAGTTTGCATTCAATTTATTTATTCATTTATTTTAATTGCATTTTATTTTTATCGAAATAATTATAATGACATAAGATTTTCAAACATCGAAATCGTTTTAAATAAGCGGTCTATTGATGAAAGTTTAATTGAAAATTGTTTTTTATGGCAATTATTTCCTTGAAAATCATTGAATTTAAAGTAACTCCCAATGAGTTTAATCCCTATATTGGGATTTGGGTCAAAATCGAATCGAAATTCAAATTTCTATCAAAAAAAAGTTGAAAAAAATAAATCATAAAAACAAAGAATAAGAAGAAAATTATTTTTCTCTCTCCTCTAAAAGCGAAATGTAGTCAAATATTTCAATTAATTTGAATATCTTAGAGATAAAGTCATAAATTTAATTAAGAAAAATGCAAAACGACTTTAAGTATTCAGAGAGAAGGCAGAGAAACGCCGCATAGAATATGAAGTGAAGAAAAAGTTTTATTGATTTTTCATTTAGAAAAATATAATAATCGTATCTTTCATTTGTAGGAATATATTGAAGAAAACGTTCGTCAGATTTAAATTAAAAAATTATGAAAAATTTTTTCGCTTCAATATATTCGCGACTAAATTAAATATTCTTTGAAATTAAAATTTTTGCTCAAATTTGTGTTGTGTTGAGTCGGGTCTGTCTTTGCATTGAAAATATAGCAAACTTTTGGACTGATTTTTTCATTCATTTGGAGATCATTTTTCTCTCAAAATGAATGACTAATCGCATTATGAGAAATAAAATTAATAAAAGAAAGAGAAGAGAAAAATGAGTCGAAATTATAAAATAATGAATGAAATGAAACTTTTTATTTAAGTTGGATGTCATTAATTTCTGAATGTTTTTTGATGAATAAGTTTTATTCTTTTGTTATTATTAATACAATCAATAGAAGCAAAAATATATTAGAATTCATCGCAACTATTATTAAATATTGAATATTAGACTTTGAATGAAGATTTTCAAAGTTATGATATGTTTCCCTATGTTTCGAATGCAACTCATATATCAGTTGACTATTACATACATATATATCACAATCATTAATGCAATCATTCCTTAAAACCATTTCTGAAAGAAAAATAAATTATTAAAAAATTGCAGAAAGATTTCAATAAATATATAATCATTAGACAAAAACATCGTTAGTATAGAACTCGGTATTGATATTCGCAAAAGTGATTAGTATTATATTAATAGCAAAAAACAAAAATATCAAAACGAAATAAATATTGCATTCGAACCAAATTAATGGATTTCTTCTAAATTAGTTCTATAATCCTATATATATGCTCTCAAATTATGATTACCTAGCAAATCAGCTACTTTAAAATGCCACTGTCACGAAACTAGTACTTCATTGTAATGGATGACCAATCACAATTCACATTCACATTATTAAATCTTTATCACCAACTCATCTCGCATTTTGATGGCAAGCACTGCTTCAAACATCAAGATAATTTTCAATTATGCTTTAAGAACAAGGATGGGCAAGGTTTTCGAGCTCAGGGGATCAGGGGTAGGATAAAATGGCGAAAACACAAAAAGCCGCCATTTTGTCCTTAAAAAGCCATTTTCCCTAGATTTGGTTCTAATAGGCCTAATGGTTATAAACTAAATCAAATTAATACTAAATTAAGTAAAATGGAGAAAATTACGAAAAATGGGTCATTTTAGCAAATAGTGGTAAAATCTAGCAAAATAGGCCTAGTTTCTCATCGCTTTTGGTTCACTATTTTATAAAGTCGACCTATGATTTTGCTCAGGTGATTTTTCCAAAATTTTCAAACTTAGTGAGTTTTTGAAATTATTTATTGCCTATCTCTGTTTGAGAATAAGGAATTACTTTATTAAAACTGAAATTAATTAATTCCACCAAGTGGAATTATCAAAATTACACAAATTAATAAATTCATTGCTATCAGGCAGGGTAGTCGACCATATGGGGTCTCTCGAACCCAGGGATGCCCAAGGGGGAGGGGTATGGGTCTTACCCCCCCAAGAGTCGAAAATTTTGGCTTTACCACCCCCTAGAATTTTGAAAATTTTAACATTACAGGTATACCCCCCGAGGGGGGGGGGGTCAATTAGAGATAAATTTTTCCAAAAATTTGCCGCCTCGTTTCGCTCGGTGGTAGGAGATATCCGATTTTCCTCAAATCTAGGGGGTCTCCTCGAGACCAAAACTAGGGGGTATTTGGGTTATATACCCCCTTCCGCACCCCTGCTACCAGATTAATTTTAGATAAATATGATGGATGTCAAAGTTTTAGGGTATCCCAAAACTTATGAAATAGTGACCAAAAACACCTAAAGCGGACGAATTTTTTATTATCTAAGTTAAGAAATGACACTATTATTGAATTTAAACGGGATTTAAATGATTAAACAATTATTTACGTTATTTTAACATTAAGTAAACGAAAAACAAAATGTAATTAAATGTATTAATTGATCCATAACCATTTTAACTCCTGGCATTGAAAACCAAAACTACGCACAAATGCATTATGATTTACATGAAGCCCTAGACTTACTCTATTCATGATAAATTTGAATACATACTAAAAAATCTCAAAAGAAGAAGATTAATCTATAAAACTTAGTTTTAATCTTTTGTCAGTGATAGTTACAAGTTCAAAACAAAGTGATTGCAAATCAAAGCGTTTGAAGTAAATTAAATGATTATTGAACTTGTACAAAAATATGTCATATCATAGTCATTAAAATTCTTGCTTATGTTTAAAATAAAGCTTTTAAGAGTAATATTCTCACTTTGAGCTTTCTTACTTCCTTCAAAATATATCATTTTCAGAGGCTTAGAAAGTATCTTTCTACTTCTCATTAGAAGCTAAAATTTTTTTTTTGATGAAAGTATGCAGATGAAGATTATCATGGTGTTTTCAAATTCAATTTATCCGAGTTTGCGCTCAGGCACCTTCCAATTAAGGTGCAAAATAGAGGTGCCAAACTGATTTGATTTTTTGATCTAACTCGGATCCGACTCAAAATTATCCAATTTGTATCTAATTTTAATAAATGAATCAATTCGACCCTCCTAGGTCAAAATCTCTCCAAAACCCTTTGAGTTTCGCCAATATTGACTATTCAAAAATAAAGTCAAATCTTGCTATATTTCCCTTCAGAGATATAAAGAAAATCTTCTCTGATTATATTTCATCAATCTTTGTCATTGGAAATAATGTTAAGACTACCTCGTTATAATCCCTACCTTGGTATAATCCTTGAATTTGACTTGACCAAAACAAGGATTATATCCAGGTTTGACTGTATTACCAAACTGGATATAAACTGCGTTTAGAATAAAGGATGACAAAGGGGTAGATCTCTTACCCCCCTAGAGTCGAAAATTTTGGGTTTACTCCCCCCTTAGAATTTTGAAAAATTCAACAATACAGGTGTACTTAACCTTTTTGGTGAAATTATTGGTGAAAACCACCCCTAGACCTCCTAGGGCTCTCGAGCTTGGCCATCCCTGGTTAAGAATCATCTAAAATAAAACGAATTGAATCTGATTTTAACCAAATTGAGCACTAATTTTGAAAGGGGCGACTATTTTACCCACGACCTAACCCCCTAGGGTTTATTTTGGGAAAAGTCTTTCTCTTGAAGTGAACGAGCTTGCTGATATCTGCTTCAAATGTTGTCTTTAATTTCAATTACGATTACAATTTGTACAAAACTACCAAAACCCGAATTAAATGATCGGCGAGTTTTGTGTTTGAATGAAAGGTCGAGTAATTTTAGTATTCATTCAATGGAATAATTACTGAAATACTTGACATATGTCTGGATATGCATTACAGGTATGAAAATTAATTCTGATTCTTGCAGTCAATCAAAACATATGAAATTCATAAATATAATTAAATTTAAATGTATTATGGCGATTTTAAACTAGATTATGCTACTATTCATGTATTAATGGATCAAGTGAATTTGGATAAATTCAGTTCTCTTGATTATATCTTGAAAATAGAAATTAAGTTTTTATTTGAATAATTTTTGAATAAATATTCGCAAAAATTAATGAATTGGAAAATAAAGTTCATTAAAATATTAATAATAAAAGAAATGAATGTTTGATCTGCGAATCCAATAAGAGTTTAATTTTGTTGGCTTTTGTTTTACTAGTTTTAAGTTTGGTCTCAAATTAACATTTGACGTGACATTTACTGAACGCTTTTGAATATAATTAAACCAAAATTACTTCAAACATAAAGCGTTTGCAAATAAAACTTAATATTATTTATGAGTTTTTTTTGAGAGTCTCAGAATTTAAATTTCAATCATTTGTTAACAATTCTATTGAATAAAAATATAATTAAAACAAATATTTCATTAGTTATGAGTCGATAATTATTGACTTTGAATAAAACTTTTGCAGACGGCCAGCACAATATTTAATTAGTAACTGAAAAAGGTGTCAGATTAGATAAGCAAACACTCAAGAGGGCACAATTTCCTATGAAATGAAAGTGATGTATCGGAAATGCAAAGTGCCATTTCGGTATTCCCTCAGACACTCCTTGGCAATACTGGTATTCTTATGCATATTCCAATGAAATAAGAAAAATGAGCGAAAGGCTCACAAAATGTCTCTGAACTCATTAAGATGTCCTTCGATAATATGTAATAAGTAGTGGATAGAATATTAGTTTTTTATGGAGGGTAAAAAGTCACTATAAAAGTTGCTTAAAACAAGCCAAATAGTTAGTAAAATAGTTATTTATATTCTTGTTTAATTAATGATAAAATCGAAATTTTTGCAAACTTATTTTTGTTTCCCTTACAACTCATTATAAATTTCGCTATTTTTACCGACTTTTTAGTCAAAATGACCTAAAACGAATTAAATTAAATTTGTATCACAAAATACATATAGTCATTCTTGGCAGTGAGTATTTGTCTATCCTGTCATATCTTGCTGATGAGTTATAAATTGAAATCAATTGTATTTGTCCCTCTTTTAGTGTATAAAAACATTTTTCTGATCAATAATTTATGACCATTTATCTTTTTCTAAAAAGCTTACCCAAATAATGCTTATTTTGATTAATTATTATGAAAAAAGTAAAATAGTTGCTAACCCTTCAAATAGTTAAAAAATAGTTATTTATAAATTTCGGTAATAAGACCCTCATGATGTGATTCGGGTATTTACCAAGTCTAAGGTTAATGGTATCAACCAGTAAATATAGTTAAATAACTAAAATTCTATGGTCTAGTAATAAGTATCATAAGTAATATCAATGATCTGAACATTAATTTTTTAATGCTATTCACGAACTTGAGAACCAAATTCTCCTTTCTTTGCAAAAACGAAATACTAAATTCGAAATTATAAGTTATTAGATCAAAGGTTTTTGCATTTCTTTTTAATCACATTCAGAAGAATAGACATTTGGTTGAAACCATAAAATAATTACAATGAAGTGCTCATCAAATTTATTAAGACATTGAAGGGTTTTTTCTTCAAAAAAGTTTCTGAAAAAATACTAATTTCAAAAGTGAATTCTGTAGAAGTATTGATGCTTTTGTTCAGTGAGTGAGTGAGTGAGAGAGAGAAAGAGAGAGAGAGAGAGACAGACAGAGAGAGAGAGAGAGAGAGACAG